>JASKGN010012973.1:0-10989 GCA_030556245.1 Falagria sp. GC000072 | reverse complement strand
GAATTCGCGCAACTTTTTCGGTTTCCTAAATGCCGTTTCGCGGTTGACTGGATCTAAAATCTTATTTTGCGAGTTACTCTTCTTACTACGCGAAGTGTAGAAGATTGATGGAAGAGGGGTAGGAAATTTGCATTTGCCGCCACTCGCTCACATTATCTATTCATTGTGTTCACGGCAGCACTATTTTTATAAAGTAAGATTTTCAATGTGAGCGTAAGACGGGGCGACACTATAGTGCAGGTCCCATGCAGTGAAGAAGACACTTTATGCGTTGCTTGATATTTATTCCCACCTCTAGACTTGGGCGGCGGCTATGAAAAGACGATGTGATGGATTTCACGAGCCCGGCGGGTGCTCTCAATTCCAGTCTAGAATTCAGTTAGTCTTCTTATGTGCGCACAGTCAACGCCCGACCACTTTTTAGCCTTTGGATAGTCAAAGGTTTGTCTCCTCATCTTTTGCTTTATATACATCTTGGGCACTCGCCGCAACCTTAACGTCTATATGCACCGATACGACCTGAAACCCTTTTATTCTGAGGCGATAAATATTTTACAGCACATCGCACTCTAAACCATCGTCGTAAATTATTCAATTTCCAATAAACAATATGCACACAGTGTCGTTACTATCGCTGAAATATTGAAAATTGTAATTTTAGCCAATTATTGAAAATTAATTTTGAAAGACTATAATGTCTTTATCAATGATCGGATTTTCTATGAAAAATTATTTCCCTAGTAGAGACAGAAGAGAAGCAAAGAGAAGTGTTATGCAAGACAGGGTAATGAGGGGTGCGAGGCATCAGGATTCCACTCATCGTCGCAGATTGAAAAGACGCGTTACCGGGATTGACTGGAGCTTCCATCATCCGCTCCAAGGCCCGAGTAGGTCCGCATCGAAGTCCCCGAGGAGTTGAGTCAACCCCGGTTTCGGCGCCGAGCCGAGTTTGCTCCTGACTCACGACGAAACTACTTTTCTTCTCGCATGTTGCAGCTCTCGACAATACTCACTCTATACTGATTCTTCATATCATTCTAATTCTACTTCTTCATATAATCATTTTGTTGCCTTTTGCTTTGGCACACCAACCAACCATTCCATCCCTTCTATAGTACGAACACACTTTTGATAGATGCACTATCCCCAAAGGAATAACCAGTAGTCAAACAGTGGATTTATGATTATAGCCGCGGATTAATCAAGTGATTCTGTCTCCTTCCAGACAAACCAACCTTGTTTCGCATTCAAAATAATTAATACCTATTATGTTTTTATTACACTAGAGTATAAAGCAGCTTAGATTATTAATGATTCCGCTGACAATGCAAACACGATAACAAATTGTTATTTTTCTAACAATTGTTTGTGGTGCTTGTAAGGAATTTGTAAACAAGCTACAAAGGTGAGCACAACTTGACTCGTGATTTTGGGAGGTTGTAAAAGAGCGTAAAATGTATTCTTTTATTTTAGAGCTTCGTTTTTCGGTCATAAAATGATTATAATAACGTTCTCGTTTTGGGAATCGTAAAGTGTAGATTGATGTTTATAAATTCAATTTCTGCAGGCAGTTTGCAGTTACGACAAGTCAAAGTAAGACGTGCTTGTTCTCTTTCTGTTTGGAATATAAAGCACAAGACAAAAACTTTAAGACACAATAAACGAATGCATTATTAATACTCTGTACATGTTTAGAATTTGGGTAGTTGTTGATTTTATTTAAAATTGTATTTATATTTTGAGTTTAAATTATTCATTAAGAAGTTTGAATTTTGCAATGTCCCCTTCTGAAAGAAGGAAAACCCTTGTGCCAACTTTGGATAATTTTTAAAGGTCGTAAAACAATAATAAAATATAGCCCTTGATTTGGCGTGATTAAAAAAGGCACCCCGTGCTCACAAACAGGATAAAAAATAATACCTCATGGTTTCCATCCTGCTACCTCACCGTATACGGAATCACGTTCCCTAGAGGAATGCGTACCCTCGGTGTTTCACTTAATAAGTGCATTCGTTAGAGCAAACCCTCGAATCTGAGGTGCGTACATCACTCGACATTGTTCTCCATACATATATAGGCACCGCTTTGCTTTTTTTACACGGGAGAATCTTTTGAAAAAGTGATGTGTAGAAAAATGAAGCAGAACTAGGTTGAGTTGAGGGAGCAGAACAGGAGATCAAGTGCGAATTAAGATGGGGGTGGATTCGGATTAAATCCGCGGAGGCGGTACGCCTGCCGGTCCCGACATGCCACGCCTGTCCCGTTAGTCGATCCTATGTGTGCGCATCTTGCGCCTGCCCTGTTTCAGGATTGCTTCCAATTTTTCCACCACTCTTTTGATCCTGCAATTTTCTTTTATCGATATTTCCACAATTAGAAATATCAAATTTTAGTGGAAATTCAAGGAAAGTCGCTGAGATAATGAATGGTTTGAGACGTTAGCAAGACGTTTGGAATTAGACGTCGTCCAATTAGGTCTTTAATTGTTCTAATCGCATCTATCATGAGGAATGTAGTCGTAGTAGTGAGTGAACTTCTACACGGCGTGACGGAAGCGATCTAATTATGCAATTAGTTCTGACACGAAACTCGGGAGAGTGACATCGCCGGGGAGTGATTGACAAGCCGCACTAATAAACTTGCATGCTGGGACTTGCCGCCCGCTGCCGCAGCGGCAAACCTACATGCTCGATATGTCGATCTGCTGTTTCTCAGTTTACATGACGTTTATCAAGATATGGTAATTTAATTATGAATTAGATTTCGTCAACTTAAGAATTTGAAAATGTAACATTTTTCAATGATTAATTTCTGTGGCTCTAACATTTTTCGTTTTTGAGTCAATTACAATCCATATTAAACATTTTTGAATAAATCCAATATGATTGTCGATGAAATTACATCAACACGTCGTTCGCGAACCGTTGATGGCACCTCGCGTAACAATGAAAATAATGAGAATTTTGATTAGTGCGACAATAAAGCGTAATATGCAAACAAGCAGATCCACCAACGAATTTTGATTGTCGAGGGTTGCGGGAAAGTGTATTATTTCGAAATGTAATACGATTCGTGAATATTTCAACTGGTCGGGATGTATATGTATGAGGCCGATGTGTTCGCTACGTGCGGATTTGTAGAGTGATATACATTCTCGACGCGGAAATATGGTTGGTTCTATGTGGGCCGCGTGAACATTTGATGAAGTGTTAAGAGTATGGTAATGCACGTTCCTGCCTACACGGTATAGACATCAGGAGCTGTCGTCCTAGGCGCGAATGTCTCACTGTCTCGCGCCTTGTCACTCCACTATTCGCCGCCGTCGTTTCGGTTGCTTTCCCATGGGGTTGCACCTAGCACCGATCTACCGGCATTGAATGACAACAGCACCTTGTATGCCCAAAGAGCTTTTGCTATTTTCAGACGATATCAGAAAAGCCCAATTTCTGATAAGGTTTGAAATGTTTTTAGTATTCTATTCTAAGCTTGCCTATAGAAGTTTGAAATTAATTATGGAAATTGTTTAATGTAAATTAATCGAGATTTATGGTTTTACTTAGGATTTTATGATGTACAACCTGTATTTTGTTATTTCGTTTGATTTCTTTGTTTATTCTGTGGATATGCCATCGACACCATACTTTGCATAAGATAGAATACGATTCGAAAAGTGTTCCGCACGAACAGACTTTTATTTCGTCATTGTGGAATTTGCGCACATCATGTTACCATTCCAAAAAAGTATATACTATACTATAGCCTTTTGCTGTTCCTTTTTGAGTTTGAAATGTAAGAATGTGATCGTAACGATGGGCGCGGAAGCCAGAAATAAAAGTAGAACAGGCAAAGAACACTCACACCATAGAATATGCCCGAATTGTCTGCCAGGCAGAAAGGAACGAAGAAGGAAGTAAGTGTTACGTTCGGGAATTCCTTGATATTGCTTTCAGCACCCGCTTACTTTGCACTATTGCATCGCAACGAAACAACAATGACCGAAATGCGAATGGAAATGCATGAAATTACATAAAATTGTCTTCCTGATCAAAAATATTCTTTCTTCAAAAATAACCAAATCTAAAATGAATTTTTCACTTTCTGATAAAAATTTATAAATTGTGAACATGAATTTTGTTATTTTTAAGTTATAAGAAGATAAAGATAAATAACGTAGAAGAATTTTTTGGTCCAAAAGTAAAAGCGTGGTTTTGATGAATTCAAATGGCACGCGGTTTGGATACAAGGCAATCTGCCCCCGGGGCGTCGTTGTCTTAAACGCGACGTACATCTCGATGGCCAAATCGCAGCTTTACGGCGCAAAGATGTTCGATTCTGGCAGCACCTACTAGGCACTTCATTTGTAACGCATTTCGATACGTCTTCACGTCCACCGATTTGTAACTCGACTCTATTTCTTATCCACACGAAAGCACCTTCCACAAATTGTTGAAATAACAAGCTCCCCTTTTGGCGTCACCTTTTTGAATTTCTGCTCATTAGCGCTTGTCAAATTCCAAAAAGGTGCGAACTGCAATACTTATATGGCATTTGAAGAGCTCGCGTCAAAATGCTTTCAAATTCTGCATACAAATACCTAACTTAAAATACTTACTCATTTTTTATAAAGTATTTCTTCAAATGCAAAGAAGAAAAAACTGTTTACATTAAATTAGCTCCTTATGAGTTTCTCTTTTTGTTTGCCTTCTGCTTGCGGTGCAAATTATTGAATAAATTTTTAAAGCAAGAATAAACGTCTAAAGCAGGGAAACAATCTCAAGCAAAAAGTAGGCAAGACAAGAATGCGAAACAAGCAAACGCGCATGGAATCGGCTAAAAAATGCATGCGGCATGAGTGGATTTGTTCCTGCTGGCCGCAAGTTGTGCAAGCTGCTGTTGGTCGAATTAGAAACCAGAGCGGCACCTTTGCTCAAGACAGCAACCCTGCCACAATGTCTGCCTAATTCTAGACACTCCGATAAGGAATTCGAGCGAATGATCAGTCTTGTCATCCCTTGGGTGGCCTCTGCTGGTACTGCACTGAATACAAAAGTGTCCGAACAATATTCTTAAAAACCAACACGACCCTCTGTGCAATTCCCTCATGGGACTCGCCGTAAAAAATTGCAATCTGACTAGAATTCCAGAATCAATCAATTCACCACCTCACAACAATTACCGATTTGAGTTCTTTTTTCACAGTCAAAATATTTTCGAATTCTAGTGATTGTCGGTCAAGTTTTTGGGGGTGTGGAATTAAAAGCATATTCCAACCGCGTTCAAACTTTGAAATCCCTGATGGGAACAACATTGTAGCAACCGTTGGTCAGCCATTGCGCTAGCGAATGCCGGCAATATCCATTTGGGATTTGTAAGAATTTGTTATGTTCAGTATGTTCCGCCACCAACCATCCCTCGGATACAAAAAAGTAACAAGAAACGAAGACATGTAGGTTTGCAACCATTGGGCAAGAACGGCTTGTCTGTAATATTTTTCATAAATCATCGAGTTGTTGGGACCTGACCTGCCAGCCGATGGTATGTTAGAACTTTTAGGACAGGCGGATCTTGAAGCGGACACGAAATGAATTATTATCTGACTTTGTTCGTTTGTTCTTGTCTTCGGAGACTTGGCAAACCACCATGAATTTGAATTAATGCGATATCATGAAAATTTGTTTCTTTTTTGTGAAATTTCGAAAATTATTGAATTATTCTTTCCCCATGTGGAATAAGTAAATTATTCTAAGTTGATTGCACATGCGGTTAAACATAGAATTTAAGATCAGCCAATCTCTCAGTATCCTTATTTGACATCGCTTAGATATTCCAGGTGAAGAATGAAGTTTTAATTATTAATCGTCCTGTGGGATGATGGAAGTAGAGCTCCTCTATAACGAGGTATTTGACAACGGATGAAGCCGACCGTAAATTCCACATCTTGTAAACCCACCTTTCTATCTGTTCTGTTCGCTGTAAGTGTTTTGAATAAGGAGCACATCGATAAACATTGGGGACCCGAAACGAAATCACACGTTACACATGACAAACAACCCTCGGCCACAAACAAAATAAATCCACTCATGCAAAAGATAGACGCGAGACCCGCAGAACAAACGCAGTTTACGAATGCAAAGAGGTGGTAAGTTTGAAGGTTGCAAATGGTGAAGAGGGACGGATGGGTTTTGTCCATTTCCCTATCGGTGATGTGATGTTTGCCCAACTGATGCGCTCCCTGGTGGCTTGCAAACTTTTTGAGACTTTGCGAAACGAACCCAAACACTGATGCTTTTCTTGATGTGTTGCATATTGTAAGAATAGTGTAAATTCAATCGTCGATAATTTTTCACAAAACTTTTGTCATGCGAAAGTTTTTGTATTTTCTTGCGGGCGGAGCATTTGTCATTTTTCTGTTTTGACCGGGAGACCATGGGAGCGATTTATCATCGGAAATCATAATTTGCTTTCCTCCTATTGAAATTGTAGTTTCATTTTTAGATGAAAAATCTCAAGTTTACATATAGTTTATTTTTACTCGTGATATTAAGTAGAGCTGAAGAAATACTTTTTCTTGATGGTATAAATTGTTGGGGTATCGCTTAGGGTATTACCCGATGTTTAAAATTTAATGCAAAAATAAACATCGCTTTGTAAATTTACGAGCAATATCCCATTGTATTGCGATGCTACACTGCATTAAAAGAACAAGAACGGGAACAAGTTCGTAAACATGTTCGAAAGGAACGGGGGCAAAGCCGCGTGCGTTGGGAAGAATCATAGCGCCCTTGAGAGGGGACCTGGGGAGGTAGACTCATTCCCACCTCGCGCAAACCATCTCAAGAGATAGCAACCTTTTGCTCGGCAGCAGGCCCGAAGAGATGTATGGCGGCTCTTTAACATCGGTTAGCCGCCCGATGCGGAAGAAGAGAGGAAAACACCAATTAGTTGCCTATTAGTTACCATGCCCAAGCGAAGGATACAAATCGATCAATTAGGCTCTGGGTCTAAGATCTAATTAACTGAAACATTGCTTTTTGAGTTTGAAACTTTGTTCATCTCGTTTTTTTTATGGTTCTGGAATTTTTTAAAAGCAGTTTTTTTTGCATTTCTGCATATGATATGTTGACGCTCATGTTCCAACCGAGTGGCATCCTTAATAAGGTTTCCACCCGGCTGAATATTGAGTTTTGCTTTCAGAGATTCTGTTGCTCTGTGGCACAGACTGTTGCTTTTACTCTTGCTAACTCGCCGCATCATATCGTGACCACTTGCAGGTCGAGCTTAGACCAGATTAGATTCCCGCGAGACGCAAGACTCCGCCAAATCAAATTGAGTTCGGATTGCTTCGCTCTTGGCCACCAAGAGAAACAGCAAGACTTTCATGTGCGAGCTCATTTCGATAGCAATATTCGTTTCCTCGTATATCATCATTTCCTAGAGCTCGTCGATAATTGCTACGTGCGTCATATCAATACCCAGCACCGAAATTAACTTTTTAATTAATTTCTTGAAAAAGAAAAGGAAATTAATTCAGACATTTTGCATGGTCACTTATCCATTAGAGTCGCTCATTAAAGTGAAAGCGTTTGACAGTCACTTGATGCGTGTACACACACGTTAGGAAGCTTATCATGTTGATGGGTCATTGGCGCGCCTGGTGGTAGTAGCCAACGGTGACAAGTAATTAGCGAAGAGGTGCTTGACGCCGCCACCAAACAAGGGTGCGGCTGATTTGCTGTGTTCGTTGGTAGTAGAAATATTGCGCAACAGATAAAAACACATCGTAAACTTCTTGAATCTAATTATGACTAGCAGTAGAGCTTATCAGCGATCGGTCGCATGGGTGTGACTTCATAAATTCACTTAATTGGTATAGGGATGGCCGCAGTTCATGAATTGATGTTGAATTTAAATAGTCTAATGTTTTTATATTGCATAATTAACGCGTTTTTTAAGTTTACATACGGTTGCTGAGCTGTCTTTTTTGGGGATGTTTCCTGGCACTATCACCACAAATCCGTAGAGGAATGTCGGTAATGTACTCTTGAGTAGAGAAGGTATCAATCTATAAAGGCATCTACACTTTGAATTCAAGGAAGAAATGGGAAAAAGCTCTTTGCTAGAGAAATTTGCATACGATGCGCTTTGGAAATCTGAAAGTGCTCTTTTATTCTGTCAGCACAGAATAGTGCAACCCTACCAGCTACTAGAATGGTGTCAATCCATTGATATCCAAAATTTCTATTTTAATCTGAATATTGAAAATTCTCTTAAATTCCATTTGAACTTTTCTTACTTTTCTATATTTTCAATATATCCTTGCTGGAACTATGTTCATGTTTGATAAATATTTCATTAGAAGTAAAGGAGTATGAGAATTTATGTTAAAGTTTTGCCAGTGGTACAACCACCACATCCCGGTAACTTATTTCTGACGATATCGAAACTGTTGGCGTGCGAATCCTCTGCGGGATTTCGGGTCGAACGCCGCCAGTTGCCGCCCGCCCAACAATTCCACAGTTTTACTTCGAGCTGTCGCACTAAAGTGTAATAAAATTCGTTTCCCCTTCGTTGCCTGCATTCGTCTTGTTGCGCTCGCTTCTTTTCCGTTTCTTGATACCAGCAACTGAAAGCGAGCAATAGTTGCCCCGCAATTACTTTCCCTTCTAACTTGCTTCAGTAAACACACAAGAACGCTTTCCTCTGAATTGCCAAATGTTGCGTAGACTCTTAGATTTCCACTTGTTTTAGTTCATCGAAACAAAAAAAAAGAAAAATGTTGGTTTTTAAATGATTAAATAATTAGATTGGGATACTAACGACTTAATCCCGTGTAAAAATTGTTTAATTATTCGTCTTAAAATGCACTCCAGTAGATAATCCAGTGGAACGAAGTGTCTAGAAGGGCGATTATGGCCGTCGGTTAACTCAACGAAGTTAATAAACTGATTAGCATGCAGATCCATGCAAGAGCTAAGCTTGTTCACAAATTTAGCAACCCTAGAGCGCCTCGCATCTTAACGACATCTCTTCGTCTGCGACTTAATCAAGCGAATTATGGCGAATCTTACAACAATGTCAGGTGGAAAACGGTTTAATTAATATGCTACTTCTCCACACGTAAGCCTCCTCCCCACACTCGAAATTTGACATGGCGCATATCCAAGGTGCTCCCCTTAATTCGGTTATGAAATATTAAGGGAGTCAGGTCTGAATTAGCGGCTTGTCATCGACGAGAATAACGTATGCCCATCCTACACGCATACACGAACTTTCCTCCTCTCTAACGTGATTAATAACCTTATGAATTTATTTATCCGACTCGCCAGTCAATTATGTGGCTTCATTAAGTGTATTCCTTTGTTTTATGGTAATGCGCTGACGATATGGGGAAGGTGTCCATATCGCGTGGGTGTCTTTCTGCTGCTTTTTCCGTGGTCATCCGACGAGAGTTACTTCGAGTGCTCCCCTAAAAGCCATACGCTCTAAGTGTCACTTAAAATGCAAACCGAAGGTTGTGTTTTTCAAATATTCATCAAAAGTGCGTGTTTTATTTTTTATTAGCACGTGGAAGCACAGAAAAATTTCGTAGGGTCAGCCATATACAGCGTCGTATGTAACCAACCCCTTGATGAGATTCTTTCAGCCATTTTGAGTTGATAAAAACTTTATACACAGTTAATTGGGTCTTAAATCCAGAATTAAAAAAGCCTTACCTTCATCAAGCATAATGTTAGCTTTTATTACTTTTTTTTCTAAGAATGAAAATGGAACGAATCAATGACATAATAGTTGCGCTTGTTCGATAGAAGTTGATACATTTGTACATATGTGGCACGTAAATAAATTGCCTCTCGATTATACGGATATTTATTGTTCGATTGGCACATATATCAACTCTATCGCACCGAACCTAGCAAGCCTATCGTACGATTAATCAATGGATTCCGTGACATTTTTATGACGAGCCAGTACAGCTAGCTCGCGCCAATAGGGATAGTTTATATCTGGCCTCGATGGGACAACACATCATTGGCAATTAATTGCAACGATAATCTTATTTAACCGCGAGCGCACACAAATTGCCACCCCATTAGTGCCCACGTTTCAAACCAAAATTACAACCTAAAATGTAAACAACAACAAGGGACAAGGTAGATCTCCCCTTTTCTGTTTACACTTTTTTTCTGAACATCTTAGGGAAAGTAAAAAGAACACCATGAATATTCAAAGAAAATTAATGACAAATCGATAATCTTAAATGCAAGATGAATTTAAGTGTAAGACACTTCCTGCGTTCTTGTGGCGAGATAATATCCTCAGAGGGGCCATTGGAGGCGGCTTCGTAGAAAGGCGAAGCTAAACCCGCCACTCATTACCCGCTCTCGCGGATCTGGTTTCAATTAGAAAATGATCGAGAGCTTTGGAGTCTCGTTACTGCCCTCTGCACTTCATCACCCAATGATGATGAATGAGCACATCGAACAAGAGCCTCCAAGAAGAAAATTTATTAATATACTACTCTCTCCATTTTTCCTCAAATTCCTAAAATGGTTGGGGATAATAATCCTTGAAGCAAGTTAAACATTGTTGAATAGGACATGTGATTAGATGGCAAACATGTAAAAGTTTGAACGAATTTTGGAGTATAGCCGAAGGGTGTCGATAAAGGCATCAAGTGCACGGACCCCTTCGACAGGTCCTCCAAGAGACGGCATATGGTGTTGCAACATGCATTAGCAGCTAGCTCCATATATGCCTGCTGGTTTCATCTGGTTTCATATGCAGTCCTTCCCCGCTTGCCTATCGTATTAGAAGTACAATCGGGCGCCTGGAGGGCGATGCATGAAACATGTACGACAAGGGGTTGCGCAACGCCCCACCGATCTAATACCTATATCTTGATATCGAAACACTCACATCCTAGCCATAACCAAACTCAGTGCATAAATTATGCAATCATTATTTTTAAAATTTTTCTTCCTCCTCCTT
>JASKGN010012855.1:0-15376 GCA_030556245.1 Falagria sp. GC000072 | reverse complement strand
TTAATTTTGAGAAATTCCAAGGGTCTAAGTTAAACTTTCTAATTTTATTATCTTTTTATGTTTTTTGGAAATTCTATGAAAAATTGCAGGTAATTTTTACTTTTATTGAAGTTATTGAAGTGTTGTCATAACAGAAAAAGGTATAGCTACAGAAAATTTATAGTTTTATTATCTAGCACCATAAAAAATTATTAGAAAGTTTCGCCGAAATTTTTTTATGATTTTAAAATTAAAAGCAACAAAAGTTCAAATAAAATTCAAAAACCATTCGTGTTTTAGTTAAACTCCCAGGTCATAAATACTTGTTTATTGCCCATCTATCTATCTATCTAGTTTTAGTGAGCAAATAAATATTATTCACCCCTAGTCATGAATAACCCTCCATAAAAAGATTATAAAATTTCAAAATTTAAATTTTCTTCTAATTGTACCAAAGTAAATTACATTAATAGTAAAATATAACATATTAGGAAACTTCCTGTAGATAATAGATAGTGGTGGATATTGGTAGTATCCTGTTGGTGGTATCCTAGCATACGCTATTGTCCTGAGTTTCCTCTTCGAAATCGGATTCGCTCGCACCCATTGTCCCTGCGCCATATTGATCGGCAATAAGTTCAATTATCCATTGACAGATTACATTTGCTGGTTATAAACATAATGTGAATTTATACACTGTGTTGCTCTTCATGTTTACGGCCCATCGTAGATAATCGTTTACGTCTGTTAGGTACGCGTATGCGCGGGAAATTCCGATTTTGTTTTCACCAATTATTCGCTGCGCCCACGCCAAATTTATAATTTTTAATTCTTTCCAACGTCCATAACTCGCATTATTTCGCTAAATATATTTATACGAATTAAATAAATAAATAAATAAATAAAATTAACTCAAATGGAAATTTATCGCTTTATCTTTTTCAAAAATTGATATTTATTCATTTGGAAAATTAATTTATTATTTATTACGAAATAAAATCTAACAATTTATAATTTAATTAAAATATATAAACCGATTTATTTATTTGTATAGTTATTAATTTTGTGTTTGTTTATTTGCTTGCAGGTGAGTGTCAACAAAGTGTACAACCAAAAATGGTGGTGGGTAAATAATAAACAACGAATTGCCGGAGTGAGACATGCGCAGATTAATAAATCAAGCAAACCAGAGTGTTACAATGTAAGTTTATAAGTTATAAGTTGTTTATTGACAGTACAAGCAATAAAGTCACACATTCATCCCCCCTTCTACATATAGGGTTAGTGTTTCGATTGCTGTTGTAGCTTTAGCTAGCTGCGAGGGCTGCTGCGTTCCGAATTGTAGTTAGTAATTAACCAGCAAACAATAGCTCCACGCCGAGTATATTACACCGATATTTACAACCTCCCCCTTCCTTCATACAATGCCACCCTTGACTCATCCTGTTATCCTTTCTCACTTCCTCTTCTAGCTAACAGCTTCCAGCTTCCATGTTCATGAATTTATTTCAACCCAACCATCAAGAGATACATCAAATTCAAACTCTTAAGATTGACAAGGGGGTAGTAAAATTAATATTAATTTGTGTTACCTATTGGTTTCTAAAATTTAAGGGGTTGTTTGTTATGGTAACCCTTCCCGAAATTGTTTGGGATAACTTTGTCCATCTTTGTTTTACTAAAGTTGGGGGATGTAGGCATTCGTGTGACCAACCGTCCGTGATATTATATTGCGCGCCTTGCGACTATTGGAACGTGTAATAACCCCCCACGAAAAAGGGTCCTGTTTCTACCACTATATAGGACATTATCTTCCTGTCTTGTCAAGATATTTAAGTTGTATATCATTCAAACTGGAAACTAAGGAGTTTTTCTTATTTTTCTTATCAATTTTTTTTTTGGAATTTTAGGGGTGTTATTGCAATCGTTGAAATGATATTATATTTCGAATTTAAAATCAAATTACCATTTAAAAAGGGGGAGAAAAAAGCTTCAAAGCTTTAAAAATTTACAATTCACATTTACACCTTTTTGATGTTTCCTGTTGACGTAGTGAATCATCAATATCTGATAAAATATTTAAAGTATTTCCATCTAAAGACATTTCCATTTCAATTTCCATTTTCTACACGTTGATAAAAAAAGTTTAAAATGGCGGCTTTATGCACGCAGAAAATATATTCCAGAGAATTTACACATATACATAGTGCTTGCGATGTTGGCAAAGCGACGTGTTTTTTCAAGTGGCAGGATTATACAGCGGGAAAAGGAAACACCACGAGGAAGGCGAGTTTCAGGACGAACTATTGTTGTTGTTTGCGGACGTGGACGTCGAGGGCGGAGAACTCCTTGCGCGGGTGGAGTTTTTCCGCCAGCCGCAAGTTTTCCAACATGAATGAAAACGCGAAATATAATGTCGCATAAATTCCGTCGTGAAAATGCGATACATTTGCCAGTTGCGAAATATACACACTTGAATAAAATATGCTTTTGCTCTCTCTTTTGTATATTTTATATACACTTGCTGTTACGAGTCGATAAATTCCTGGGATTTTCTTGGGTTTTTCGTGATGGGACGAAACCGTCAAGAACTCAAAACTTAAATCCGCAGGTTTTAACTTCCATTTAAACTTTAAATCGACCTTTAAAACTTTGTCGTAGCTTTGGGAATTGTTGTATTACGCATACGCATTATTTATTTAAATAAATAAGCTTTAAGATTTAAACTTTAACGTTTAAGATTTTTTATAATTTTAATCAATTTTTATCTTGAATTTGATGTAATACAAAATACGTAACCGGTACTACTTGGACATGAACCATGTCCATATTTATGATTTCACCATAGTAACATATCCTACATACATTAAAAACGCTTTTATTGTTATTTTATTTATGAGAAACAATTAGCGAGCGTTTCAAATGAGCATTCGTTTTTGACATGACAAGAATGACTTAAGTCGTAACACGAAAACAAATAAAAAGTTTTAAAAAGTTTAGCATTCTGAAAACGTTGGTTATCTCAACACACATTTTTCCAACATATATGTAAGTCACAAATGGCTTAAATTGTTGCTATTAAACTATAGATCAATGCAAGAATTTATATAAATATTTATGATTGAGTTAACTTGGGATTCCAACCAATCAATTTAACAATGTCTGTACACTTGTTAAACTTAGTGCAAAATTGACTTAAGACAAGGAATCAAGATAAGTCACATAACTTAAGATCTTCGCACATATATCACTTCTAATTTTTAAAGAAGAAGTTTTTAAAGATTTTAAAGTTTTTTTAAAGATTTTAAAGTTTTTTTTAAAAGATTTTTAAGTTTTAAATTAAGTTACGAAGTAAAGTGGGTGCCGTATTGGAATAAAGAGTAAAGAGCCCGGAATAAGTTTGCGTACAATGTGACAGGTAAAACGAATAGGCAAGCAACTCACGTACGTAGTAAATACAATGGGCATGATTTAAAATTGTAATTCGTTCTATATACCAATGATGCAGAAATTTCCATAATAGAGTTATAGCCCGGTGTCTTGTTAGGTCATATATCACGGAATTACCGTATGCGTGTGGGTCTCGTCTCCTCTTCCCATTGCATAAGGTGCCAGTACCTTAGGAGTTGCACACTTAAATCTTCTTCCTCCCTGCTGCCATTGGACAAAAATCCAATCCATGAAAATGATATAATGGATGATTTTAGAACGCGTATGGGATATGACTCAACATCGGGGTTTTCTAGACATATTGCTTTCCAAACAGGAGTCACGTCCAAAGACATTTATTACTTATTGATGTCCCTTGATGTCACATCTATCTATTGAGGGTGAACTTGATTGGTTATTGAGAAGGCAGATGCCCTTGCCTTGCAATAATACATTATGCACCTCAATGCATCTCTTATTTTACTTACTTACGTACTTGAATATGAACATGAGCGATTTTAAATAAAGCCATAAAGGCGTGTTATACCCCAGGGGCATAATATCATACGCACATGTCCATGTGTCTATAATAATTCTCGTTTGCTTTTTTGTTCCTTTTGAAAAATTATTGATTATTTGAAATTTGAAGGAATAAAAAGAACAACATTGAAAGATAAAGATGAACAAGAAGAAGAAGTCCTTTGTGAATTGCCGCGAGTCTGTAACAAACCCAAAAAGGTGGAAAGAACTGTAACGCGAAACGTGTCCAGCTCCGCAACTTTTTTCCACCTTCGCGCGCTCCTTTCGCCATTGGCAGCTTTGCGCTGAAAATGTCAGCAGCGTTTGTCGCGTCCGCCGCGAATTTAATTGATTTCGATGCCAAGTTGGGCGTCTGCACGTCGTCCTCCACGGTGACAATTGCAAGCAAGTAGAGCTTACAACCGACATAAAAATGTAATTTTCCTCGCAATTAACAGCAGCGCCGTTTTTCCATGCGCGCTGCGGAATTTTAATTCAGCGGTTCCTATTACGAGGAATCCTAAACGTTGTTACAAGTATCCAAATGTGATGTAAAAAGAACAAGAAGCAGAAGAAGGTCTGACCAAACAATGTTTGTAATTGGCATCAGGATCAGTCAGGATCGTATTGAAAGAGAAGTTGGACATTGAAATTTTAATTGGCTCATGATTCATTTTTTAAGCCGGTGCTGGATTTTGAACTTTAGTTTTGATATTGAACTGAACGGAATATGGTAGTCTAGAAAGAGTGAGGATTGTGGTTGGTTATACCATTGTGTATGCGCGACACGTTCACCGATTTATCATCTTCTACTTTAAATTACCCATATATAAAAGGAGAGCCAGCCCTTTTCTCTACAAGAAGAAGAAGAAGTAATATTATTAAAATATTCGCATCGGTTGGTTGCCGATAGCGCAAGCCACAAAAAACAACACTGGAAGAAATCGAAGCAGCTACTAAGGAAAACATTCCCGACTTATTATATCGGACAAGAAAATACTCGCTCGCACACACCGGAACCACCGACAGAAGATATAAATAATTGCAGGTGCTGCCGCTGTTTCACATGTCGTTAACCATATAGAAAATCCATGGTCGTCGCTCGTTCAATTAGGCATTCATATCAAAGGAAGCAAATCGCTCCTGAGTAAATAAAGTTTCTCGAATGTGGAACAACAACAACCAACCGAAGAGCTTTTGGTTCTTGGTTTGTTTGTTGTCTATCTAGCACGTTGGGGATTTACAATCGTGTTTGGATGCACAGTTAGGGTCTCTTTGGTCTCTTGCTCATTAACTACTTGCAATGTGCAAAATGTCTCTCGCTTGTATCGTTAAAATCACTTCGCTAATTGCACCTGAAGGATATCTTTTTGACCCTGAACTCTTTCTTTAACTTCTTTAAAATGAATCTGAATCCTTTTTTAAGGTTTTGTAATAACTCTTTGTGTTTGGGGTCATCAATTATACTATTTTCCACGCTCAATAAATCATAGTTTTCGGTGCATTCGTAACCAGTTGATTATAAATCATCTCTGTGGACATGGAGGTTGACGATAACAAATAACCAACTCGTTAAGCTGCAATAATAATTGTAATCTATCTACAGTAGTATTTTGAACCCTTTTGGAATTGCTGGTAATCTTCTAGAGATAAGAAAGAAAAGTTTAAATTCATTTCTTGTTTTCTTAAATGGTAATAAATTACAAATTAATAGATTCGAGATATTCAGAGTTAGAGGAGTAAACTGATAATCGTGTGGTCACAAATGGGCAGCCAACAAGTTGGTGCTCATAAGACAATAATCACGTGGATAACAGCACCGCCTCTCATTGTCTCTAATTATAGGTTGCGAATGTGGTCGGAGAGAAGATAGCCAAGTAATTCTTGCTTCCATTCTTCAGATGCAAATTGCAACCAACAATCTTCTTCTTCCTCTCCTCTTTCTTCTTTGGCTCATTACTAATATAACCTTAGAGCTTCTGTTACAACCTTGAAGACAGACTACTAGTAACTAATCTGCATTAGTGGTTAGGTGTCGCGGTTTTAAGATCAGAATTAATCTCTGTAATCCATTCAAAGATAATGCTCAAGAGCAAGTCATGAGAAAAAGGAAGATAAACCTGCCATCAGAAATCAATCAAGTGGATTGACTTTCTTGGTCAAGTGGATTGACTTTCTTGGTCCATTACCTGAGCAATTTATATTTATTTTATTGAGTTTATTCTTGAGTGATGCAATTAAATAAGAGCAACTTAAGAGCTCTTACTCAGCAATTATATTTAATAAGTATCGCATCCCAGCAGCACTTTTTGTTTTGGTGTTTAATCTTCAACCTCCAAGATGAAGATGGAGGTTGAATTTTGCAACTTGATGATGATGATGATGATGAAGTATAGCTTAAGTTAAGTTAACTTAAAGTAAATGTTTCTATATATAAATAACAGACATGGATGGATACAGAAGAAGAAGAGTAGTGGAGAAAAGAAGGATTCAGCAACTTGGGAGGTCTTCGTCTCTCTCCTCGATGCGGCATGTCTGGAGATGCTCCGAGTCAACTCGTCTACATATCTCATACGAGCTGAGAGGAGTACCCAGAATAATCTTCAACGTTTGGGGTTTCGCTTTTGCTTCTTCTGGTCTTATTATAACTTTATATTTGTTGATGAGATGCCATATTTTGGATTTCACCAAGTTTCAAGTTTAAGGTGTATCATTAAAGTCTCGATGTCAGCAACTCCAGTTTTTGGTAATTACAGCCATTACATCAACTCATTCATGATGGAGATTGGAATTACTCCCACATTTGAAACATCTTCCATAGTTACTTGATTACCATAGTTATAGTAAAACTCGACTTCTTGAATATCTTCGAATCCCAAATCGATGAGACTACTACTGATTCTTACAATTCTTACAAAAGCTCGAGGCGTTGAGCGCGTCCTTTGATTAAAATTGCATCGCATGTAAACTTGCCGCTGAGCTTGTTTTACATTCCATTGTTCGTTCCTTTGCTCATTGCGTTTGCGAACATTGTGCGCGATGGGAACTGAACAAAGAGTTAGTTGTCGTGCCGATACCGCCAACTTATAAGCTTCTTCTTTGCACTTTCTTGGCTTAGTAGTCCTCCTCCAATGTTAACTACTAATGCTTCGCTATTGAGGTTTAAACTCAAGTTAAACTTTTCAACTTCAAAGTATACGCAATACATAAGAAAGCTTAACTCATACTTAACTTAAGATACATATATGAATCTTAAATTTGTTCCAAAAGGAAATTTAAAAAAATTCGTGTAAATCTTCAGGAACAGAAGCGATAAAGGCAAAAGAAGAAATTTATTCCGAACACATGGAAATTGAGACATTAATTTCTTTCCTTGTTGTTTCTAAAATTCTAACGTTGTTTTTAAACAATAAGTGCATAAAACTTGCATACAATGGTGGAAATAAACTTCATTTAGTTTTATGGAAATTTATTTAAAAAAATTTTGGTTTAAGTAAAATACCCTGAGGTTATGCAACCATATTTAACATAGATAGCCAAAGATAAATAAAGCTAAATTATTCATTCTGGTATTCACTGATTAGTAATGATGATTAATCACCATGGACCACCATCCAACGCATCACAATTGTATGTATCCCGCGGCGTTCAAATAAGATTCAAATGACTTGACTTTTTTAACCTCTAAGAAAAGCTAAAAGCTTTTAGTGGATAACATCCTAGAACTATAGAATTACCTTTTTAAATTTTTGTTGGTTAGCTTAGCTCTTAACGTTGATAATAATTATTATTCTATTTTCTAATTTAATTTAGCCATTTTCTAATTTAATTTAGTAATTTTGTTTTGTTTTCCAAATCTAGAAGAAAGACATTCCTATATCTCGTGTTGTGGTTGTCTGTCTCCAAAATGTTCGTGCCATTAAATCAATGCGACCCCATTGTCGATGGCAACACAGAGATATCACACACGCGCGTATTTCCTTCTAGTTTTGCGTGGTGTGGCTTTTTTTACCCGAAACCAGACAAAAATTTATTACTAGTTTATCTTTGTAGTAACATATTTGATCAAGTTTAGTATTAGAAAGAAGAAGGATTCTAGCTAGAGTTAGACAAAAAGTATCTACCTTGCGCATGTCATTGTGGCTAAGCAACAACAATGGCCACCACCACGTACTACGTCAAGAAAACAATGCTTAGTGATTTGTTACTCTTTTATTTCTTTTATAGAAAACCCAAAAACTAGTAATAGATTAGAAATCAGGTTTGGAGTTACCTGCTAGGTGTTTATAACGCCATAAAATTAGGATTCTTTATGCGTTTATAATAGCCACCCAATTAGTTTTCTTTCCATTCTCTTCTTTTAAGTTTCCTTGTTGTGGCTACTTTAAGAAATGCTGAATTTTTACAATAATAAATTGTTGGCAATGGTGTTAAAACCACGTTCAAGTTTGTTAACTTACTAATTTGGAAGATGCTCAAAGAGAGGAGAGGGTCTTAGGCCTGCGACATGTTTACAGCTGCATAAAAGGACTTAAACGCGCAGAACGAAGGTGCCGCAGGACTAAACTTGCAAAGTTATGCGCAACACGTAAACTACCGGTCCTAACTTATATTACGACTACGTTCTCGTACCCACCCCCGGAGTATTACACCAGCAGAGAGGAAGCCTTGTAAACCACCATTTGGCGTTCATTATAATGACGCACCCCGCATTCGCACTAATACCTCACGCCTGAACAGCTACTCGTATCTCCTCCAAGCAGGATTCGTCTTCAAAGAAATATTTAAAATAATAAATTACCAAGACACCATCTTTCCACCCTTACCCTTTCCAAATTTGTTTAAATCTCAAATTTTAAAATTAAAAGATTTTCTCAGTGTTTTTTTAGAATTAGATGAATTAGGTTTCAGGAGCGAAGTAATTAGAAAGAAAGCTAATGTATCGAAGGGGGGTCTGGAATCTTCTTAGTTAGAGTAGCAGCAATACATCCGGGAACCCCGGGCGAAAGGCTCTCAAAATGGCTGGAGCTGCTGCACGCTGTGCCAACAAGAACGCGTGATTTATAGCCGCGCCATAGTTGCCTACGCTGATGCTGCTGCTTCTCACCCCCTCACGCACACTGAACCTCACTTTCTTCCAATTCTTTTTTGAATTTTTCTCGTTATTGGAAATGAATGTAGGAAACAAGAGAATGGGTTTCGAATCCGTAACCGACACCGTCGACCACAACACGTGTCTATGAGGTGTAATATATTTTTTCATATCCTCGGACACATCCTTCATCCTGTCGCGGGCATACATTTGAATCTATGTATGTCTCTTCTTAGGCTACACCCACTTAGTGGTTGTCTAGTTATTCTTATTCTCACGCGGATGCCATCATTCGAAGCTTATTAACGCTAAGATATTAGTTTTTCAATGTGGGGATCTTGTAACAATCGTGGGCTGATGCACATGTGCGCGGTTTTACTTTTCATCTTTTACCGACAATCTCAACGTCTGATGGTTCCGAATGCTTTATGATCTTCATCGTCATCGTTTGATGATTATGATTGCTTTTAGTTTCATTTATATTCTTCAAAGTCTAATTAAGCATCAGTGATGAAAGTCAGTTATCTATTTCAAAGGAAGTTAAGTGAAGTAAATCAAGGGCTGGTTAACATCTGGGGTTACAAAAATCTTTTGTCTATTCTTAGAAATTTTTAGAAACATTTCTTACCTCTCTTACCCTAAGGGGTAAAACTTTCTCTTGGTTTTGTCTAAAATTTCTCTTCTCTTTGGAATAAAATAAAACTGACCTGACTTAAGAATATGAACATGGACCATGATCCTCCGGATGCTTTCACTTCTTAGAAAAGATGTAACATGAAAATATTATTTCCGTTGTCTCTTCTACCCTAAAAGTATCCCCTTCGAAACTGAACTTTCTCTTCTACCTTTTTATCGTTTTCAAAAATTCAAGCATGAAATTGCTTTCATTTCCAAATTCCAACTTTCTTTTTCTTTGTGTGCCCTTCCAAAATTTCTGAGATGGCATTTTTCCCACATCTTTTAAAATTCTTCGATTTTTTTCCAAAGACACTCGAGTAAAACCCAGCCATGTGTACATTTCGGAAGTGCAGTACATCGCAAAGGGATAAAAGTGTCTCGGTGTGTCTAGGAAAATTACGTCGGACATAATTCAGCCAGAACACCGCATCCATCACTGCCTCTAGGCGAAGAGGACCTGCGTGTTAGTAAAGATCCTTGGATTCTGGATGCACACGGGGAGAGACAAAGCTTGGGGCCTGTTACCCAAAGTGAGTTATGGCGAAATGCAGAGTGTAGGTGTAGACCATCCCCCGTTACGTTACTCAAGGTAGAAATTCCCTTCATCTTCATCCCTGTTTTTAATATATATCACATTTAAAATGACACGTGTTGTTAATTACAAATTTTTCACAACATCTGCAACACATAAATATCATTCTGGTCTACTCTAATCAGTTTAAATTTAATTATTAATTAAATTACAACTTTTGGATATTTCCCATCTGGTTATCCAATTTTAAATTTCCAAATTGGTTTCAAAACTAATTCGATTTTTATTTTGGTCCAAATAGAAGAGGAATTATAAAGTAAAAAGGTATAAGTGCTATAGCGAAATAATTGCAGATTTATCGACCATCGACGTTCGATTGGTTTCCGTCCGGGGGCCCACGCCCTACATTTGGGCTGCGTGCGCGTTTGTGTTGCCATAGTCTCGTGGCCATAGCAGTTGTTCGCCTGTGGGATGGTTTAGTAGCAAGAGTAGATTCGGTGCATAAATCATCCTGGCACCGATTGCGAATTTCGTCGGGGTCGTAACCGGGCTGGGTTCCGCTGCGCGCGCGGCGATAATAATGATCAAGGTGCATTTTCGCTCACGGCTCAGAGTAATTAAGCACAAACGCGAGAATTTCCTGTGGGATTTACGTTCATCTTTCGTGTTGCTTAATTATCATTGTTTTGCATCTGAACCCTTAGGTTTTTCTTTTTTGTTTTGAAAAACATTTTTTTTTACTTTTCCCAAACCACCAATTGTTAAGTTTTTCTCTGTTTTTTTTTTCTTTTATGGGGAGGTATACAGAGGGGGTTGGAAAAATTTATTTTTTATTTCGTGGCTCAGTAGATCTTAAATCCAAAATTTCAGAGGTTCGATCCCAATTTGCCACAAAATCGTATTTTTCTTATTTTTAATTGTAATTCCAAATTTTATTTGTTTATTTATCTTTTTAAATATGTTGCTACCACTCATGACTTTGTTGCAAAAATTTGTAAAGACTGAAGTCAATATTTAGGTGGGCCGGGAGCAATTAAAACTATAAAAATTATTCAAAGCATAAAACTAAAACAATGAATTATTACCCCATTAATTTATTACTTAATTTAAAAAGGAAAAAGAGAAAAGTCGTAGAAAGCAATTTGAAATTTAGGGTGTTACCCTATTATATTAAGGGTGTTAGTTTAAGGATTAAATCAAGAGGTACTTACAGCCATTGTAGATCGATTCGGTAGCCGCGAATGTACAAGAAATAGCAACTAGGCCAAAATAGGGATACAATCCCCTTTTCTTGGTAACCCTTTCCATTCTTCCCCTTTTCTTAATTTTCCATCATAGGAATTCAAGCTCTATAAAAGTGGGAGGTTAATTACTTCCGAGACACCCTTTTTTAAACTTCCCGAACATGGGGGATGACAAAACAATGATTACAAGAGCAATTTTTTTCCTGTCAGAAAAGAATATATCTGAAATCCCACAGGAGAAATTTTTCTTGTAAAAAGAGGGATTGATTGGTATAACGTATAACAAATTCCAATCAGGATTAACAACTACATCTGAGGGAGATTGTTATAGCAATTGTGGGAAGTTGACGGTTTTTCTGCAACTTTTTTTTATTGGAAAGGAAGACAGAAAGTTTCACAAAAAGGGGAGAGCAGTCAAGAAATTGCACAGTGCAACCGCAATGCAAGGGAATTAATTCGGAAGGATGGCTATACGACACGTACGATGGTCATAAAGATAATTATCCTTTGATCCGTGAAATTAACACAGCATAGTAACCGCACCTCCTCTTCAATTTGATTTGATTACTTTGCGATTCGATGATAACTTAATCAACTATCGATAAGTAAAAAATTTGTCTTTGGACACATCCCAATTCTACAAGTTTGTTTTTAGATTGAGTTCCAGTAAATTTGTATTCGTCAGTAGAAAGATGAAAATTTTATGATGCGTGCAATTGCAATATGCTTGTTTGTTTCCTGTAACAGAAAGAAAAGCGAATGAATACAAAGAAAAGTAAATATTCACCCTCGATTTAGTTACGCGTAAATAACTCAGGACATCTTGTGAAAGTAATATTACTTTTGCGAGCCTCGGGAAATATGGGGAGGTAGACATTTCGTGAGCGCACACCTACATGAAAACCGGAGCTTATTAGATGTATGCCCAAGGGTTGATATAAAGCTTGCCCCATTCTTTTTCTCCTCCCTCTTTTCTCTTCTTCAGGCAAAACCTTACAATGCCATTTTTGCATTTGCAGCTAGTACAAGTACACCCTTAGTCCCCTTGGGTGATTTGTCACTCTATTTTTCGGTTGATTTTCCAAATTAAAATTTTAAAATTCTGCTTAATCAAATAAATGTATTTGCCAGAGTTACTTCCATATAAGGAATAAATTATATGGCAGTAACGTTATGTAGATTGAAAGTGGGCTTTCCCCAAATTTGATCAAATTGTGTCTAACCATCCGCCAACATCTGAGTTATTTTTATTTGGTAATTTTCTTTATTGCCTCTTCTTCTGGTATAGTAGCAAAGGTTTGACAGTGGAACTATAAGGGTAGTGTAGTAAGAGGAAGAATAAGACAATATCCTTGGATGTTTGTTTGCTAGCTAGCTTTACTTCTCTTGGCTGAGATCCGATCCGCGTTCGCTTGATTTCACTCGAGGGAGTCGCATCGTCTTCCCAAACCTCAAGCCTTGGTAACTTAACTAATCCCATCAATTGTTCTAAGTACGTGTAACAAACACTAAACTGAAACTTTATCCTTACGATAACAAATATTATATAATATGTATTGACTACCGACTTTTTTTCTAAATTTAAATAAAGTCATAATAAGTGTCTATGCTGTAGATAAGATGGAAGATCATCTTGACATCTTCCTAGCCATAAATTTATAATTTGAATTTCGAAGGTAATGGTAATTGCTTGATTTATATGTAAATAACTTAATTACAGCTGGCTACTATACTACAAGAATGAGCTTTATTTTAAGTAAGTTAGGTGATGGGTGTCCAATGATGGATGAGAGCGGCTGGTTACCACTCATTGGCGCAATGAATATCAAGGATATAACAGCAAGAAGCCGCTGTCGGCGAATATTCGATATTTACGATCGCACAGATAGCATCAACCTCTTCTGTACCAAGTGTCCAAGAGCTCTTCTTCTTTGCTTTGCAAGCACGCCAACTTAGTCTCGCCGATACCAACCAGTCGATCGCGATATCGCGTCTTCATTAACGATTTCGTTCACCGCTCTTATACCTTCTTCGTTTTCTCTTTGGTCTCGTTTTACATATCGCGATCCACGAACGATTACAGCTAAGATTACTTGCAACTGCATTAAACTTAAACTACTACATACTTATATTAAAAAATAAATTTCAGGAATGAAAAAAGTCTAATAAAAAATTATCAAAGAAAAGTTCTGTTTTTTTTTGGGATAGATATTGAACTTTTGCACTTTGACAAGTTGTTTTAATTTATACCTTGACACGAATCGTAAATCACCTGCAGCTTGCCGTGATTAATCACGCCTGCGCTCGCTACAAGAATTTGTTATTCCATTTTCCGATTTGGTGGAATTTGATTTATTATTGTGTGTCCAGAGTTATCTTCTTTTGGGAATCTTTTAACTCTTCAGCTTTTGGTATGTTGACCAAAGTTTTAACTTTAACACTTTTCAAAAAGCCCTTCTACTTCTTCTTCTTTTTCTAAGCACAAAACATGGTGTCATATTTCTTCAATACGCAAGCGCAGGGGACTTAAGCTACCTGGACTGAGCTTTTACCTGTAAGGACACACCCCTAAGACTTTTCAAACTTTCACCTTAGAAATTCCAAATCTCAGTCGTTACAGAACTTAGAAAGTGATAACTTTACCCACCATCATTCTTAGTTAAAAAATAAGATCTAAGAAGAGTTCTCAAGTCTAATTGATAAATTAATCGTTGAATTGTTTGGTTTCTGCTGGTATAGGAGCGAATGGATTACGCCGGAGAGGAAGACAAACCTACACGAGGTATCAAACGCTGGAACTCGAGAAGGAATTTCATACCAACCATTACCTGACGCGGCGGAGACGCATCGAGATGGCGCACGCGTTATGCCTAACCGAAAGACAGATCAAGATCTGGTTCCAGAATCGTCGTATGAAACTGAAGAAGGAGATCCAGGCTATTAAGGAACTCAACGAGCAGGAGAAACAGGCACAAGCACAGAAGGCGGCGGCGGCTGCGTCGATAGTGGATCAGAACTAGTGCTGGTCGTAAATGTGCACCTTGGAGAGCGAAACGGTGACGGTTTACATCTTCTCCACCTTGTTTAGATTTTCCTTAAAGGTAAGATTTCTATTTTTTTTTATTCACTATGCTTATCTTTTATCATAATTATTAGTCTCACTTTGCAAATTATCAATTATTAAGAGCAATTTTGTTATCCTGAATATAATTTTAGTAATTTTTACTTTCTTAACTTGGTGATTTTTTTTTGCCTTAACGAAATTATAGATTTTAGTCATGAGGGAAAAAAAAACGGGATTAAATATATAGAAGGGAGGGAATCAAGTGGTTAATTCGTTTGTTCCCCCTTCTTGTGGGGAATAAGAACCGCCACTCGAATATAAATTTGTATAAATTACAGATAAGAAAGTCCAAAGCTATAAAGTATATATTTCAATTTAAATTATCTGCCCGAGACGAAAAAGTTTTTCTTGAAAATTTCCAAGTTCTTTGATGATGAAAGTCGCCTGGAAAAAGGAGTAAATTGTCTGGACGACAAACGTTCACGTTTTCTACACGAGCAGATATATTTATTAGCGAAGATATATCGAGTTGCATTAAATGATGAATGTTTTAATTAGTAATTCCGAGCGTGGAGCGTTTTATACAGCCAACGGCAGAACTATCCACGTCTAGGTTTGCATGCCGCCGTCTACCATATAGACATTCGTGTCCGTGTGTAATTTATTTTCTACGATTTGCATCGGAACGTTTATTTAAATTTCAATTTAAATAACAATCATAATAGGACGCCCACATGCTCGCACAAGTCAATGCGACACCTTACTAATGAATACTAGCTATTGTTTTAATTTAATTATTTAATTCTATTATTTTAATTTTTAGAAATTAATTTTAATTT
>JASKGN010012853.1:0-28392 GCA_030556245.1 Falagria sp. GC000072 | reverse complement strand
TAGACTAATAATCTTCAATTAAATCTTGATTGCACTTAAGATATTTAGTCTAAATTGTAGACTGGGTCACAAAATGAATTATTTAAATAAATTTTATTTGTAAATATTAATAAATTTATGTTCTTAATACATATATATTTATTAAAAGAATAATACATAAAATTATATAATTAGGCGAATACATTCATAAGGGTTCTAATAACATTTTCCTTAGTTGTTCATATTTAACTTTAATTTGTTCTAACAAATCAAGTATTTTATCATCAAATGGTCTTAATGTAACTAAAATAGTCTCTACTAATAATTCCATTTGCTATTCCTCAATGAAATGACTTTACTACCCATCTGTACATCTTGTTATCACTTAGTTATTGCTTCTCAAATAATCCTCTTTGCTAACTTTACTATTATCAATGTCTTCAGTTCATCGTTTGATTCTAGATAAAATCATTCAGTAACAATCATGTGTTGTCTACTAAAACAATATTGGCAGTTATCAGACACTTGAATATGTAATACTTATAATTAGATAATATATTAGGAATACATACTTAAGGCTCTATGCTTAAGGCTTTTAGTAACAATTTCCTCAGTTTAATTAGTCCTAATGCAGAATTGATTTCCTTAAGAGTTGTTGATTTCTATTGTTGTTATTATTCATATTAACGTTCCAAGCTTTGTCCAAGATTGGTAATCAGTATTATCACTAAAATGTCTATTATCAAAAATATTATATATTGTAACTATATATATTATACTATATTGTAAGTAGATAAACAATTTATATCACCTTATTCACAAGGCAGCTTAGCTATCTGGGTAGAACGTATGTTCTACATTTGGTACACCAAACTATGTATTGGTGATTCAAATCCTAAATTTTGGAACAATTTGAATTTTTTTTTATTTGACAATTGAAATTCTTTTTTTTTTAGTGTTTAACATGTTTTAATTATGTAATCATGATAATAAAATAGTGTAAGAATTTTTAAAATTCTTGATAGTAAAATATTGTAAGAATTTTTAAAATTCTTAAACACAATAAATTAATATTCACACGTTAAATACTTAATAATAATTATTAATTAGAAAAAAAATTAATTTTGAATTTGAATTATAAATAATTTACATTTTTATTGAGTTAGAACAACGTTTTCTAATCATAATCAGTTATTATATTAAAATTCTTTTGAGCCAAGTATTATAATTGAAAATTCTACGACGTTTTAGTATTTATAAGAAATTAATAAAAAGTTTCTTCTATTATTTGGGTTTTTAAAATTGTATATATTGCGTTACTGAGATTTACATGTCCACATGAGTGTAGTTTGCCAAACTATAATTGTATAACAACGTTGTTGGGAGTGTGCTAAAAATTTGGAGTAGTATTAACGCATTTTATTCTTTATTGGCATTGGATGGATCTGTTGCACTCGATGGTAGTAAGAGCGGCGGAGTGGTTTCTTGTCCCTTTTCAAACAGAAGTTTTTCCTGCAAATTGCCAATGTCATAGAGGAAGGCAGTCAAATCACCAAGTAAATGGGGTGGTACCCGTGTATCTTTATCATTTTCAACAATGTCGGTTAACAAATCAATGAGACTGTCGCTAATGCGAGATGAGTCAATGTATTTCATCACATCGCGAGTTGTTTGGGATAACATGCAATTTTCCTTAGTAGCTTCAATTTGCTGGCGAAGCTCTTCTTCACTGAAGAGGTTGCTGGTAACATTCAAATACAATGAAGTCAGCGATTTAACATAATCATTTTTACGCCGCCGGTTTTCCTTATCTTGGCGTACAAACTCTGAAGGCGTAAGCTTGAGTAGCCTTTCCATATAACTCTTGGTTCTCTTAATGTGTTCCGCGCTTGGTTTGATGCGCAATCCCAAGGGGATGTCGTTGATGAAATCACGGGTTCGCCATTTATTAGGATTTTCCTCTGATTAATTATGATAGTATATATATACATCTATTTAATTCAAAAATATTTGGATATGTCAACATACCTTTAATAACCTTCTTCCTCTCTTTTAAATGAAGGGTGTTCGGACGCAGGTAACGATCTTGCTCACCACGCGATTTATTCAATACACGGATTATGATACCGTAGATACAAAGGATAACAATACAGACCACGCACTCGAAAGTAAAATGTGGAAAGAAGCCGGGCTCCGGAATGGGCTCCTTTTTGAAAAGAGGTCTAACATTTACCTTTACCATATGCCATGCATTATGGATGTTGTTCAAATAATGCGGGTAATTCATGGTGCAACGATACTTTTTACAAACGAAACCGAACACCGATCTAAAGGAACGTGCGAATTCTGTGAGCAGCTTTTTTAGAATGACTTGACAAATGCACGCTCATTCGGTTGTTTCCAAAACTAAAATGATTGCTTGGTAATGAAAAAAAAAGTTTGTTACATAATTTGACATGATTATGTGAGATCATAGCAACCTAGACTATATTTTATGTCTCCTTTCTACTTCCAAAAATGAATTAAAGTTTTTCAAGTTATCCTAATTTAGCCAGAAATTGATTGACGTCATTTAATAAGATAATATAGTCCCAAATAAATTCAAATACATAAATTTCACTTATTAAGTAAAAAGTGATTTAAGGGAATAAATTTCAACTGTATGGCGATTAAAGATGATCAGAGATAAAACAAAACTTACCTATTAAAAATATTCTCATTTCAAAGAGCATTATAAATTTAAGAAAAGAGTGACTTGATGGAATTTGATCTCATTCAACACACGAAAATAATAACTAAACTTAATTCTCTTATAAAACATATGTATACAATAAATCTTTAGATTAGAGTAATAATTAAATCTTAAACCTAAAAAGTTAATTAAATGTTTATAAAACAAGTAATTTTTTCGTAATTTTGGGAGACAATATTGCAATTTTTGAAACTATATATAAATAAAAACACAACACAGTTACCGCAATCACAGTACCAGTTTTTCCATTTTCTCTATTTCAATTTATACAGACACCCTTCATCGACGTACAATGCTGTGTGCAAAGGGAATTTTTATCTACGCGTGGGTGGCGCAGGTGTATGTTGCATACATCCTTCTACATTTTCTGGCCAGTCGCAAACATTTTGGTCTGGATTAAATACCAAATTTGACGGACATGGCATGTGATGTTTTCGTTCACCTTCGCACATAAAATATCTCGTACAATCGGCCTTATCGGGATGGTAACTTATATGGCCGTCTTCTTCTGCACAAGTAACTTCATTGGCTAAGATAAAGAAAACAAACAAGTTATTTTCTTCCTTATCATAATTAAAATAAGTATACTTACGATCTTTTGTAGTATATTGTCCAATTGGATTAGAACTCTCAAAAGGACCATTGAATTCAAGCTTGACTTTGTATCCATCTAGTTCTTGACGCATAGCCTGCATTAGTGGATATTTACCACTTCCACATTGTCCTCTGAAATCATCCATGTCCATTGACCAAATCATAATGCCACCAAATCCTTCTTCTTTCAACCAAGCCATCTAAAACAAATTATATTTTACATGGTATTACTTCTAACCAACTCCATACACGTACTTTTGTCTTAAGACTTCTTTCATCATCAAATCCAACCCATTGATTATCCCTGTATGCAAATGGAACTTGTTGTTCGTTATCCCATACCAAGGTGGTATTATCTTCATGTAAGAAATCACAAACTTCATAGAAACTCATGAAACCTGCTTCAGCAGTATACTTTCCTGGGGTACCACCACCAGAAGCAGGTGCACCAATATCAAATTGCGTAGTATTAACAAGTTCAAAACTACGACCATACGTTGGCATGCCAATCATGAGTTTCTCTTTAGGTGCACCTTGTTTGACCCATTCTCGGGCTGAAAAGTCTACGGTCAATTTTTTCTGGTAACTTGTAGCACTTTCCAATGGGAATAAAGGCGAATTATGACCAACTGTACGTTCCCATTGACCATGGAAATCATAAGTCATGACATTAATGAAATCCAAATATTTTGAAATTTCAGGGACATCATAACCAGCAGCAATGGCTTCAAATGAAGCAGGTACAGCAGCAGTCAAAAGTAATCTAGGTTGACCACTAGTTTTAGCTTCCCCTTCGAAAGCCAAACGAAGTTCTTTAAGTAAATTTACATATGCAGCTCTATCATCTGCTCCTCTAGGATACTCCCAATCGACGTCCAAACCGTTGAATTTGTAATCACGTAAGAATTCAATTGCATCGTATACGAATTGATTCATGCGGAAAGTGTTTCCTGTCAATTCTTTGAATGGCGTGGAACCGAAAGCCCATCCACCGATGGCAAGAAGAACTCGCAAGTCTGGATTCTTTTCACGTAATGCAATGACTCGTTCGTACATTTCCTCATCCTTGTCATCAGCTTCAGCAAGCTTATGGTCTTTCAATGTGGCAAAGGCATATATGATATGTGTACACAGACTTGGATTCACATTTTCAGGTGTGAATTTACCTGCGCCAGGTCGTTTTTGAGACCAGCTTGTTATATAACAGAAAACTTGTGGGCCACGAGCTAAAAGAAAGAGATGAAGATTAAGTAATATAATAAATGTAAATGTCACAGAAGTAATGTGTTTGCGTACAGAACATTTTCATAATCATTTAAAAATGATATAATTGAACTTACTGTTTTTCTCGATGGCTAAAGAACTCTTATGTATAACTTTCTTATTTGGTTTCCTAATTCTGTTGAGTACATCAGCGACAGGTACCTTGACAGCTGCAGGTTTCTCAATTTCTTCTTCTTCTTCAATGGTGCCAGCCACTTCAAGCCAATCCACATCTTTAGCACCTTTGCCTCGAGAAATACCTCTCAGTTCTTCACGCATGGCACCAATTAAAGGATATTTTACATTACCACCACAAACTGTACCAGTGAAGTCATCCATATCAACAGTCCACACCATTGCACCTCCAAAACCACCATCTTTGATCCACTTCATTTTGTGTCTGATTGACTTTTCATCATCGAAACCTACCCACTGATCGCCTTGAACTGCATAGGGAACTTTCATTTCATCATCCCAAACGTAAGAAGCTCCATTTCGTAGCATTTCGCATACTTCATAATAAGCCAAAAAGCCACCTTCTTTTGTATAAGTGCCTTCTTTACCTCCGCCACTAGCTGGAGAGTTTACAGAATATTTACTAGGATTGCTTAGTGTGAATGTACGGCCATATGTAGGCATGCCAATGACTAATTTTTCTCTGGGTGCGCCTAATTTCACCCAGAGGTTGGTAGCGTGATCGACGGATAATTGTTTCCTCCATTCGCTGTCACTGCTTGGTGCATATAATGGAGCATTGTGCCCTGTTTCTCGTTCCCATTTGCCGTGGAAATCGTAAGCCATCAAATTGATGAAGTCCAAGTAGGAAGCTACAGCTGGGACATCATAACCGGACTTGATGTTGTCTGGACCAACAGGAACAGCAGCGGAAAGCAAAAGTCTTGGCTTTTTGATTTCTTGTGCTTCAGCTTCAAAAGCTTCGCGCAATTCTAAAAATGCAGAAATGAAATGTTATTTTGTATTCATAGCGCAATTTTTTGTGGATATAATAAATTGGTATTTCAGGGAGATGTTAGTTTTTGGTGTCAGCATTTTGTGAAACTGCAGTTTGGGATAAATAGGTTTATTTCCGCTTTTCAGCAAATATCGACCGGGTGCAAAACCACATTTGTATTACTGGCATTATTAAACCTTGTAATTATTTGATATTGTATGTGGTATAAAATAAATTTCAATTTCAAATTGAATGTATTCAAAGACCATCACAATTTAGAAATAAAATCGATGCATTTACAGCAAAGCAATACTCATATGCTTGTAAATCATTTATTATTTATTACATGCATGGAGAAAGATGAAAACAAATTACATATTTCGACTTTTACTTTATAGCTTGCAGCAGTTCTATTAACATTGATTACAGGCAATTTCATAAAGTTTACTAGTAGGTATCGATGTTAATATAAGAAGACAATTCCTATGTATGAATGACAACCGTATTGAATAGAAAGATGTTGGTCACGAAAGGCCCGAATGACGAATAACGAGTATGTTAATTTTAAGTGTTTGTATGTACTTTCTTCAACCTTGTTCTCATATGCAAGTCAATACACGGTGAGGCGGTCATTCAAATGATTTTCCTTTTATTCACTCACCGACCAAAATTGAACTATTTAGTATATATACAAGAAACACACCATGTACGTTGGCATTATCGAAAGTAACTAATTGAATTGCAAGTACTGCCAATGTACTCGTACGAATAATGATTATCATGACATTAGAAAGTCTGTGAGGAAGATATTATAATAAATATTATTTGCAAAACGTTTTCTCGTTGTTGATACGATGGATAACATTTACTATGTCAAAGCAGAACAACCTCATAATTTTTTTATTATAAAGTTCCTCCAGAGATAAACATCTGATATTACTGACCTTTCAATAAGTGAACGTAGTTTTTCTTGTCATCAGATCCTTTAGGATACTCCCAATCGATATCAAGTCCATCAAATCCGCGATCCCTAAGGAATGGGATAGCACTGTAGATGAAAGTCTGACGAGCATAGCGTGTCCCAGCCATATCCTTAAACTTCTGCGTGCCAAACGACCAGCCGCCAATGGCCATCAAAGTCTTCAACGCGGGATTTGCCTTCTTGAGCTTGTTAATCCTATCGTAAAGGCCGGTTTTGCCGTCTTTCGTCTCATCATTACTTTCAAACGATGACAGTTTGCCCTTTTTCAGCCAACCGAAAGAGAAGATGATGTGTGTGCAAAGATCGGGAGTAATGTCTTCCGGTGTGAACTTGCCAATCTTGGGCCGATACTGTGACCAGTTCGTGTAATAGCAGACGACTTTATAACCATCCTTATCCTTTTTTGAAACACTGGATGCAGCAACGGCATTGTCACTAGTTTTCTTGGAGTTGCCACGACCTCTTGTCCGAAGACGATTTACACTAGCCGAAACTTCCTGATCACTGCTTGAAGATACTGAAGATGACACAGAGGTCTGTGGTCGTCGTAATCTGCGTCGTGTTACTGAAAGCAATTGAGAAATGAAAACAATGAATGATTAATATCTAATTACAGCATTAATTAGTAAAACTACAAAAAGCAACGTTTTGCAGTGTTTTCGAATGAATCATGCCAAGGTTCTTAACATTTCCATCGTTTGGAGTAAAACAACAAAAATGTGTTTAGTTTTTTTTGTAATATTCCTCATTTATTTAAGCGTTGTGTGCTTAATGCCAGGAGGAATTTTTGCGCAAGAAATGCACAATACAATTGTTAAAACATGAAAACAAAGGGGCTCAAGAAACTATTGTGTTACGTCTCGCCTATCTGAGCCATCTGAATGAACAAGGCTCCTTTGCTTGATTCAATTGACGTGTTTTCTGATTGCATGTACAAGCTGTATGTGCTTACTTGTTTATTACGTTCATTTTTCTTCGTTGGCGAATGTGCAAAGTGTGTGGTAAAGTTCACCATGAAGAGACACGAGATGCCATGCGTTTTCCAGCAGAACGTACTACAAAAAGCTGGAGTTGCAATTTTACGCGAAAGGCTTATGAAGAACAACAACTTGGGAACGAAGATGATGAAAGACGCGATGCAGTGAAAGCTGCTGTTCGTGCAGAGAAGTCGCGTGATTGAAATCGCAATTTTCGGTTTCGATGTTATGCTAATGCATCTCATCTCACGATTATTATCTGCTATAAAAAGCCACTTAGCTTCTCTCTTCATTGACACCCAAGTTGTGGGTTAATGAGATATATAATACTCCGTCCCAATTCTATTAAACCCTTTTAATTATCACTTTTATCTTAATGGGAAGGTTCATAATTTAAAAAATTAAACTTTAAGTTTGTTATCGCAGCAAACTAAGTTAATGACAAAGCCAAGTCGAAAACTAAGTTCTAGGTCAACGCTTCAACAACGCGATTTCATTATATACTCCTCTATTATTCTCATTCTTCTCAAGTTAGCAATAAAATTTTGAATAGAATAGACAATGAACCGAATCGCATGACCTTGATAGAAACAAATTAAGCACTTAGAACTTATGAGTTTTGACCGCAACGTGTCGCTTTAAATTTTAAACTAATTAAAGGATAATAAAGATTATACTTACTTTTCGTTTCTGCATCAATTTGAACGATAACTAAGGCGATGATTAATATTAATGCAATCGTGTTCCTGCATCGAAACCGCGAAGGAATCTGTAACAAAGTAATAAAATCATTAGCGGCTTAGTAATTAACTTGCAAATTGGTAAAATCAAGGGATTTGAATAAATTAACCAATTTATGCATACAAATTGAATCCGGCTATTGGGATTCGGTTAACACTGTTTTGCCTGCTTTAGCAAAAGAAAATATTGCTAGATCAAAGCGATTGTCGTCATGCATGAGCAATTAAAGCATTCAATGTGCACGTGCTTCAATACTACTGATTTATTTGCAACAATTGGAAGCAAGTACAAATAGATAGCAAAGTAAGCCTTGTTCTTTGGTTGAGTCCAATAAAACCATTGAAACGGTTACTTTTATAAATGAAAATTCTTATGCGCTAAATTAGAATTGGATCACAGCACATACCGGAATAAATTAAACCCAATTCTTTTGGGTTCCTTTTTCTTAAATTTGATCGCCACCCAGAGTTTATAGAAATTATGCAAAGTAATAAAAATTATAATTAATTGCATGAAAATAAGAAGTATGAAAAATGCAAGAAATAGGAAGAGGAAGACGGAAGCAAAACAACGTCTGCTGGTTGTAATAATAATGTTTGAACTTCTGATTCCTTAGGATTGAAACTCATATGCGAGAAGTCGTCAAGTCGATATCGTGCGTTTCTTGTTCCTTTCTTATGAGACTCAAGAGAACGTCAAAACGCAAATTACTATCTACATAAAAGTGGTATATGTGTATGCAATAAGAACGTAAATGTAAGCTAAGCAAAGATACATAGCGGAGGCGAGAGTGTCGACTGTGCGCCAAGAACGAAATGCTATTAAAAAAGTATCAAGGCTAGCAAGAAATCATATATTCAAGCCAGCCACGAAAGCGAAAGATATTTTTCAAATTGCTCATAATAATAATCATGCTCACATCTTATATAAAAATCGCGCACATATGCAATGAATACCAAAATATTTATAATTGGAATATTTTTTCGCAAAATTGGAATCACAATTTTCATTTGTATGAGAATTATATTCGCTGTTACCTGATTTCAATTCAATTATCATTTCTTTTGTTTACATAATGTCGCATATAAGTACTTATACTTATATGTCGGTTATGTTGTTATTATTACTAATTCTTACATAAAATCTAAGTAAGCTTGCACATGTACAATTAAACCTTCCTTCATTTAAAGAAGTTCTGTATAATTTCAAATATATGCAACTTGAAATTTCTTATTCCAACAAATTAATATTTCCAACATTAAATTTAATAAAGTATCATTCGTTTTCGTTTCTAAACACAAAGTGGACCTTCCAATGTTATGTAAAAAAACGAAATTACATGCTAGTAACTATACTACTACAACAAGTTTAAAAGCGCTTAAACCAATGCGTAACAACCAGCAATATGTCTTCAATCGATTGCCATTTGGAATACTTGATGGCCAAAGAAGTAAACTTATGACTTGGTAAATACCTCAATAATAATGAAATAAGCACAACATGGTAGTAAGCCTACAGCTATAGCAAACAGATATGACACTCTCGAAAGAAATACAACTTGGCAACAGCAACAATCATAGACTGGACAAAATACCGACACTAAGAAATTTGTGATATAATACTACGACCGATATGCCGATAAATGTAGCTAGCTGACTATTTATTGCACAACGTTAGAAACGTGAAATGCAAACACTTGCCTTACAGTAAGGATAATCGAAGTTTCTAAGTGCATGTGCATGCTTACTGAGTTTACTTCAAGCAAAAAGATTTTTTTTTGCTCCAAGCTAAAGGTAATTGTCATGATTAAAATGATATACTTAAATATATAATATATACTTTTAAATATGTGTCTGATTTATTTAATTTATTTCTTAACGCCTTCGAATAAAGTTAGTTAGTCCTTCGTGTACAAATGACTTTCTGGATAAGTTCAACACATAAAAAAGTTCATAAATCATAAGTCAACAGCATTTTTTCATTTAATTATTTTGCTCACGATTATAAAATGATAAAAAATTTGTTCAGGTGGCATAAGCACAACGAAACGAAATGAAACCTTGGAGACATACAAATTCTGAATCAATATTTGCATAGCGTGTAAAATGCGTTTTTTTAAATTATACATAACTTTAATAAAAGTAATAATTAAGAATAACATGAAAATACAGCAACTCATCGTATAAAATACAGCATGGTGTATATAGCACAAGAGATTGCAGAAGAATTAATTAGCAATAACAAACATTTCTTTCTTGTTATGAAGGTGTTCAAATGAATTATGAGTGTTACATGTTACGTGTATGTTTTCCAAGACATCACTGTTATTATTACGTACAACGAAGTAATAATATTTGATCTTTATTGTTACTAATATTTTATTTGGATATTAGAATAATTTCGTCATTCTATTTTTTAACTATTATATAAATCTATAACTTGTAAATATAAATCAATTTAACAATGACTTCCTAATTTGCTGTTTAAATTTAGCTAGGCTCATGGTTAAATTTTAATTTTTTAATTGCTAAGTAAATTTGAAATATAAATTTGACTAAGATATAAATTTGCAAATTAATTCTTTCTCTTTTAAATTAATTCAAAGCCATAGCAAATTAAGATATATTTTACTACGAAATGAAAAACTTTCACCTGTTGTATTTGATTTAGGTAACTAAATCCAATCGATCTTTTATTTAAATAAGCTATAATAATTTTAAAAAAAGCTTAAATATCTGATAAATGAATAAATAAAAGCAAAACATTAAGTTAAATAAAATTTTGTTTGCAATAAGTACTATTATTTGTTTAGAATTTATGAAAACTTATTGTTTATTTGCCATTGAGATATTTTATTTTATAGATAGTTTTATGAATTAATTAATTTTTAATAAAATCAATTAACAAGTAGGTACTAATTCAACAATAAAATCACCATAATCATAAAAAAATTGTAATCAATAAAATTAAAAAAGTAATAGAAAAAAATATTAACGTTAATGAATAATTAAATGAGCAAACAAGTTATTGTTTACAATTGAATTTTCAGTATCTAACAATTTAATAAAAGAATTAATGATTCATTTCCACAGAATGTTCACATCTGAAGAATTTCTATAATATGCATCAGATTGTAATAAAATAAAATAAAACAATAAAAAAATAGAGAACACGTTGTTTTTTTTCTTCGTACAATCTCTTTCCACTATTATTTGAAGATGAGAACTTCGTTTGTTTATATGTAAATTGTTTTCCCTCATTTCTAATTTCCCCATTGCTATTGTCTACATAACATTTTCCTCCACAATCCTCGCATTAATTTGAGTAAATCAGCGCTAGTGAAAACAACCGCTAATTTCTCCAAGTTTTCATTGTTTCAACAACTACAGCAATATGTGTATCTTATCTAAAGCAAGCCTCGCACATGATCTCAACTCTGAAGAAGATCCATCTCCTTGATGATTATGCGCGCATTCATTAAGCGTCCTTAAAATGATGTCGCCATGAATCAACAATCATCTCACTCGTACTTGCTTATATTCAAGATTTCGTCTTTTTATTAACACCGCTGTTGCATATCACATCGTACGTGATAAATACGAAGGCTGCTCGTTAATAATTCATGCTGTGTGGTTAGTTCAGCGTTAAATCTAATCGCTATCCAACACACCGCAATTCGTAATAATTCCCAACACTGCCTCCCGATTAATGTCTTTTGCTATCGGTATTAGCTAAGGTAATCGAAATCGTAATCATTGATACACCTATTGAACTTAATGCCACTGACTGTATACTATTCTATAGTATAGTATAGTGTATATAACAAACGTGCAGACACGAATTGAATAATCAAACACATCGGTGTGTAATTCTCGATTCGGATTTCTGATTACTTAAACCCTATCCGTCGAAGGAAGATGACACAAGAAATGCGACAACGAAACTACTACGTCGTTAATTGAAAAATTGTGTAATTCGTTCATTAATCCTTGAAAACGTGCCTATGAGTATTGCCATCGATACTTATAATGACTTTATGACTAATGAGTAAGAAGTCAAATGTAACAGGAACATTGGTATGCACATGAAATGAGAATTACTAACTGCACGATGTTCTAAGCGTGTTTGACGTTTACCGTTGGTTTGGTTTGCTTAAGATAATAATTAGCAAAGCAACTTCTCTGACTGAGAGTAATCTTGGAGTAATCGTGAAACAATAACTTTGTGATTCGAAGTTATAATTGAATCTGCATACAGGGTCATTTAGTCATTGATTAAATCACCCGGATATAAATTTACTTCTTCTCTTGTTTTAATTTTACAGGTGCAAAGGTGTAAAGGTGTAAAGTACCTTAATGTAGTTAAATTTGAACCAAGTTTTAAGGAAATGAAAGGGAACAAAATAAAGTTTGCCGCATTTGGATAACTCCAACTCTGAACAGTGGTTTGGCAGGACAATCACTTGGACGTCGTCCTTGGCGCGAACGCGGTTTCAACAATCACAAGCGGTTTCTACTCACTACTAAACAATAAATTAATGTAAACACTGCAATACGATATACACAATGATCCAGCAAGGTGATCAAAAGTGGATTAATAAGTTTTTTTTAAACATAACGGAACAATTAAAAATTCTTCAAATTATTCATTTGTACAATTACATTACTGATTGGAAATTTCCCGAATTGCTTGCCATTCACTTTTTAATTGTTGATGGGCAATATAGTATTCATACTCTCACTAATTTTCGGTTTGTTTACATTTTATTAGAGCTACTATAAATAATAAAACACTTGGTCACCGCATTAAAAGCTAATTATTCTTAATGTTTTATTAAAAAGTTAATTAAAACACTGATAAAATTACAATTATAAATTTATATTTGTAATTTGGGAAGAGTAGAATAGTTTTGTTATTCAGGTTTATTCTTTCACCAACGCTTTATTTATTTACGTTCTATTAATTTTTGGGTTTTTGTTTTGTGCATGGTAATTTTATACGTCATTCACTTTTTAATTTTAACGTGCAAAAAATAAAGATACGATACTACCAACATTATTAAAATATTTGAGATTTTGTATGCTTGGTTTAAATTGGCAATAATTTTCATTCCATTTGGAAATAAATAAACTTAACCACATCAGAATCAGGAACTTATAGCAATGGTTAAATCGCCCTGAGGTGCAGCTTCAACGATAAATGTACACTGTTAAGGTAATCAAGTTTTAAGGTTGCAGCAAACTGACAAGAACCATGTAAGAGTCACATAAACTCTCGACGGTTAACTTTATCTTAGCAGAATTCTCCAGCTTGCAGTTTAATCTGCCTTGCTAACTTTGAACTGTCTCAAAATTATCTTTCCATTCCTACCGACCTAAATAATGACATAACCAGGTGTATTACTTTAAGTTCAAAAATAGTGTGAAGTTGAAAATATTATAATATTGAAAATTTTCTCATATCGTGTGAAACTTTCAAAAAATTTCTCATGGATTTCCTAGAGATAATCGTGGTTCCGCGTTTTATTCCAATCAATAGACAAACATAAACTAGCAATCAAAGCTTCTTCTTCTTCTTCTTCTTGAAAGTCAATTAACTGTCTGAAAAGTTATTCAACCGATGTCCAACTAACCAAATCAGTAGTTTTTATTTGTGTACCATTTCACTAGTAATAAAATGCATGTTTTAAGCAATGTGCATGTTCAAGATGACCGGTTGCGATGTGTTTTTACGTAATGCTTATAAGAGACCACACATCAGCTGAAGAAAACTATGAATGTGTATGTTTATTTCAATATATGCGACGAACACGAAAATTGTAGAAAACCACTAATATTTTATTGGAAGCGCTTGAATACTTTCTATAATGAAAATGGGCAGCAATACGACAGTGTTGGAAAAAGTCAAAAAGTTAACCAACTAAATACAATGATAGAAAATCAAATATTTTGCCAATATCTGATTAAATATGAAGTTGTAGTCGTTTCGAAAGTTGTTGGTTGAACTTCGATAAGTTGATCTAGCAAATTTTGCATTCGCTTGTTTGGGTGCTCGTAAGTAAGTAGTTAAAACACTTCTACTCTTGTAAATAAAACTAAAACTTGCAATCATAATTTTTAGTAGAAAGTTTTCATTGTGAGCAATGACGATGGCGGTTGCACATTTCATGTTGTTACTTCTACTAACTTTTCTCTCTAAGTTATTCTAGTTTTAAGTGTGCTTGTTGTTAGTAGTTAAAAATTACTTGCTCATATTTTATTTTGAAAATTTGTAATAGCTAGCTATTATTATATCCAATTTCCAATTTTATCCCAAAGTATAAAGTTGAAATTACTTTCCGAACATGATTTAAAGTTTTGCATCATTTCAAAGTTTGTGATTTGTGATATGTGCAGTATAACTTATGATTACTTACCATTCTTATAACCATGTGAAAATGATATAGGTTCAATTGTATTAATTGTTCAAACAATTGAAAATCAAGTAAAACAAAAGAAAAGAAATGTAATCACAACACAATTACAATTGTCATTTAATTAGCATGCATGACTATCTTATTGATGATTGTTAGATTCCACATTTCTTCTGCTCTTCATTGTTTCTTCATTGTTCCATGTGAGTTCCTGTTTTCTTCAATTCCATGCGGAAAAAAATCAGCACTTTATTTATTTTATTTTTAACTATCACTAAAGAAATTTAGAGTTAAGTTCGGAAAGTAATTCTAATAGTTCTAAATCTAAATTTGTCCAAAACTTATTCTACTTTTTTAGTAAGTATAAAAGTATGAAAGTTAAAGTGTGTATTTATTACATACATAACTCTAAGTTTTAACAAAGTGGAACTTCCCGGGTATGATCAAGAAGCATGAAAAAGTCATACAATAAGTAATTATTCTACTTGTTATTGAATGAAAAAAAAAGCTTTTAAAGTAACATCAAGAATAGTTGTGTTATCTAACATGTTTCATTTGTGCAAACTGAAATTAGCATATGTACATAATCTTTATACATATACCGACTTCCTTTAAAAAGATTTCATTTGTTTTCATCTCATACTGTGCGAAGTTAGAAATTAAATTTCTTAAATGTCAAATATCACAATAATTAAAATACTGCCTAATTTGTTCCTCTTGTAAAATTTATAATAAGTTATAAAGCAATAACTCAAACTCAGAGAATAAATATTTGATGTCATTGACGTTTATCATCGAAAGTCGACAAGAACCAAGCACAAAACATAAAGTACGATTTCTAAAGTTTAAGCTTAGATACGAGATCTCAAATTATTTAATTAAATTCTTGCAGTAGAGATAATAACAAGAAACCAAGCAGGCCTTTTGGGAGATAATTAGAGTAATATGTGCTTAGCTAAAACAACAAGCGTACAAGAAGCAAATGCTAGACATGATATGTTATAAGTTGAGAGTCGGGTGTGGCAAAAGTTGCACGAATGGCAAAAACTGTTTGTTCAAAGAGGGACATACACACATTAATTCGATGTAAAAGTCAAACAAGGGAAAGACTAAAATGATGATGTTCGTATCGTTGGTAATGAACAACTTTCATGTTGATATGCCTAAACTACAAGAACATCCACTAAAAGCTGGAAATTTTCTATTTAATTTAAGTTTTGTTATAATTTATAATTATCTACTAAAGATAAGCTTGTATTAAAAAACATGGATACTAGAACAATACGAAGTAAATTTACAATTCAACTAACATGAAATTAATATTACAGTTCGAGAGTTCGTTGCTCTAAATGACCACATTGCAATTATTTTCGCTCGAATTGATTTCGGACATGAATATTGTGAAGTTTATACCACGCATTTCAAGCTTTGAATTTTACATAAAATAATTATATGAATACCAAAATGGAGTTCTAATTATTTGGATACTTTCTATAAATGCAAAACTTATATGGACATATAATGTTAAAGATATATGTAATTCACGACATTTTGATGATGCACATGAAGAATTCATTCAAGATGGAGGTAGATATAAGTATCGATTTCATAACATATTTATTTAATTTTGCTTGGTGTCATACACGCGAATATCTTCAATATCGTGAAATAATTTATATGTCAAACGTTTTCGCTCGTTTTGAACAAGTCACAATCCAAAAGAATCTTAAGTTAAACTTAGTTGCTTAGATTCATATAAACTTAGTATTTTATTTAAAAATGCACAGCGACAACCTTGATATTTGAAAAGTATCAATCTGCGTAGTTATTGACTTTTGTTTATGGCGATGCACCTACTTTATAATTTTCGATAAAAAAGCCAACGCCTATGACTGATATTTGAGTCATTTTTCTATTTCAGGGCTCATATCAATCTTTTCAGGTCGAATTATTAAAAGTTTAAGAGATTAATTATACTTAATCGTAGTTTAACATAATTAAAATGTCTTTAGGTATAAGTTACCATCGAATTTTATTTAGTGCACCTAGTTTTGAACGGAAATGAAAAAACCTTGAATTTCGTAGAATTTTTTTTTTGCTATTTGTGAGCACCTTCGCTGTAAAAGCAATGAAATTTTAATTGGCTATAAGTATCGATTTGAAGGTTCTTACATTCCAATATTCTAGTTAATACTTAATTCAATATTTATTTTCTTTAGGAAGCTTCTGAATTTTTAACATAAAACTGCCAATATAATTAATATGTAGAAATAATTTAATAAATTTCAACCACTAATTATATTGTAATTAATCAGTAATAAAACCAAAAGTTAATTGAAGTTAATAGAATATTATAAAATTATATAAATTTAAAATAGAAAATAAACTTAATTTTGTTATATTATCAATATTAAATTTCATAGGTGCTAGTTGCATTTCAGTGTGAAGGTGTTGAATATATTTCGTTACATAAATTTTATACCGAAAGCTGTGACGTAATTATTGGTCAATTGTTTCATTGTGGCGAGTGTATTGTACTCAATTATTTTTATGATTATTTCATAGTTCTTGCCTCGTGTCCGTCTTACAACAAGACATTTCAAAGATATTGTTCTTACTTTTTTTTATACTGGTACATTTTAGCTACCTGTTTATTATACAACTGTAGACTTTTTAAATTTAGATATTAAAACATCCAAAGAAGTTTTTCATTTACTCATTCACTTTTCGAGTATTTTATATTGTTCCCAGTATGCAAAATAAAACGGTAATTGCAATAAGTACGAAACCTGTATGTATACGAATAAAGCAAGCGGCATATTACGCGATCAAATGTTATATAACGAAAGGAAGAGAAGTTCAAACGGTTGAACGATCATTTCACACTTGCATACATCCTATGGACATGAATAAGAGACTAAAAGCACGAAAGGCAATACAATTAAAGTTCTTCAGTCTGAAGGCACTAACCATTCAATAAGAATGGTGTAACGTAATGAAAATTAAACACAATTAAAATTGCATGAGCTCTTTAATGACCAAAACCTGCAATGTCTCATTAACGAGACTTTCATTCAATTTACTTCAAATGTCCATAGTCCATAAGTATTTAAATATTGTAAAAGTTTATGAACGTCAATTTATTATTTAATACAATCGAATTTGATGGTACTTTATTAACAATGAATCATTAAAATCCTTCAGTGGAAATCTGTCATTTAAATTTGCAAGTTATTGAACGCGAATTACGAAAAGTTAGTGGACTTTAATAAGTACAGGTAAGTAGTAACAAGTAAGTAAGTAAGTAGTAAGTACCACGATTCGTTCACTCCTCTGGCCGTTCGCTTAATAACATGCCTGACCTACTAGCACCGAAAGCGCAATGCGTTTTAATCGTCGTTCTCTCACTGCGTGTTACTCCTGTTAAATTTTATTTTATTTAATACCTGACATCTCTTTTATGCCATTTGAAGTCACTTCACTTCTGTGCTCAAATAAATTATTACTGCTAGAAACTTTGAAAATCCGCGTTTTTATTCCAAGAAAGTTTTTCTTCGCAGAATTTGTCTTAATTAATTTAGAGAAAACAATTTCTAAAAATAATATTTAAAAAAATCTTACCATTTTGCAATTTAAACTAATCAAAACTCCTCAATGAAAATGAAACTTTAAAACAACCCAAAACGAAACTATTATATCTCCTCGTTGACTTGGTTGGATTTAAAGAAATTCCGAATATTTTAATTATAAGACAAACACTCGATTTTAATTAGTTTTACATTATTTTGCGATGACGATGGACTTGAATCGAAAGAACGCGCCGTTGTTATTATGTCTCCGTTGTGTACGAATCACCTGAACGAACTAAACTATCTGAAAGAAACCAACGCGAACACGATAAATGAAATCGTCTCGAAGTAAATGGTAAATGGTTGTGGCGTTTTAAGCAGAGAAATGCCCCACTCTGTATAGTTCTTGGGACTCTTGCTAAGCAAGCAATGGTAGCGACGAAGAAGCTGAGTTAAGGCGCCTTAACTCTACAAGGTAGCAAGAGTCAACTAGTGACTTAAGTCATACAATACAAAAGTCTCACTTCTTGTATTCAATCTATTGTAGTACATAAACAAATCACAATTTATTGTAAACATGAAAAATCCAAAAAACTTTTTGCAGATTTGGAAATTTTGATTTAAGATTTTTTTATTAAAAATTATGAAATATTAAGTATTATTTGAATATTGGTATTGTAAGGTATAGGAATCTAAAAGCTTACATGCATAAAGCACAACAATTGGAAAGTTGTCCGCGTTCTATTCACTTCTAGTCTAGTCCAGTCTAGACCCACTGTTCTTGTTCTTGTTCTAAGTATGTTTATTTTGTTATTCATGCCGGATTGGACACTCTAGACATGACTAAACTATCTACATAGACACCATATACATTTTGTATAAGTTCCCATGCAAACATACAAAGCACAAAAAATCAAATTTTGAAATTTAAAATAAAGCATTTCTCCATAATTAAAGTTTTGTAAGTTAAGGCGTTCCAGGTGTGTTTTTAAAAAAGCAGTTTTATTCGATTGGAAATAAGAAGGCGGGCGTCAATGTCAAAGTTGCGATTGGAAATTTTTAATCGATTTCTCATATTCTTATGGTCAATCTCCGTTGTCGAATTTCTATTTAATTTTGGACTACTGGCTGATCTGGTTTTGACCAAGAAATACGACAATTTAATCTTGATTTGTTTCCGTTATACAGCAGTTTTGTTGTCGCAACTGTAAATATGAAGCAATTAAAGATTTATTTGCTTCTAGACAATTTTGATAAAATATATTTTTTGGCGCACCTTGTATCACGCCCCGAAGAGATTAAGTTCGAGTTTTAACCAGGAAGTGATTTATATCGTACAGTCACAGCATTTATTAGAAAGAGAATTAATATTTATTCTTAGTTTCCGCAAAACTTTATGGTAAACTTGATGACTAATACTTATATTGCTAGTAGATGAATTATTAATTAATAAAGAATTTCATAAGATATATATGTACGAAAAAATTATTTAAATAAATTAAGAATTGAAAAAGTTATTAATAAAAGAGTTCGGAATGCATGAGATGCAGTGTCAACTCGGCCGCGGCTCGCTGCCGGGATTTACCTGATGGGCGGGCTCAGTAGAATTAGTCCGCAATAGGGACTAAGCCCAGGCGCAGTTGGCACAGTTGACGCAGTAGTGCATGCTTTGTGTACTATTTTCATTCATAACTTCTTCAATTTTTAATGTATTGTATTATATCGTATATTAATCGAAAGCTTAATATTTTCTGCATCATTTAATATAAAATTTACTAATAGTCATCAAAAACTCTTAAGACAAATGCTAGTTAAAAAGTTGAATCCGTTCAAGGATCCATATTCAAATTAAATTATTAAATCTTAAACAGGTACTTCCTGAATTAAAATAAAGTTCCAATCGATTTATAAAATATGTATATAAATAACTAAATGAAAAGAAATCAAATAAAAAAAGAAATTATAACCTTCACATGAAGTAGTTAGAATAGTCATATTGTGCAAACGATTAGCTCATAATAGCTATTCTTTGCTAAAGTACTAATTAATTCATTAATTTAATTAAATTGTAGGATTTTGTTAAATGCATTGTTTAAATTATATATAAATATACATGGATTACCCTTAAAAATCTTTGTTTTTTTGTTCTTTGCAATATTGCATTTTACATTTTCATTATGTTAATTTACAGAATAACAGAAACTATTCAGCAATTGAAATTCCACTACATATTTCTTATGTTTTATTGTAAATCTAAAGTATTGTAAAAGATTCTATGTAATTTCCATTCTTGAGTGTTGTAAGCAACAAAGCTTTGTTAGTACCTAGCTACACAAAAAGAATTGTTTTAAATATAAATTAAAATATGTAAATTTGCCATTTAACTAGATAAACAATTAGCTTAGCTATTGTTCTTCTAAATTATTATTACTTTGAAAACACGACTTCTTCTTGATACAGTAGTATCTCATTTTATGATCTTTTATCTTTGTTAAAGTTAAAATTGTTGTAAAAAAAGTGATGAGTTAATCAGGTATATTAAACAATGAAATATGAAAATAGACTAAGTCAAGATCATAATAATAATTCGTAATAATTTTTTAGTTTTTTCATTGAACAATAATAAATTAATATTGGTAACAAATGAATTATTGTTATTATATAATTCAAAAAGAAGAGAATCCTCAATAGAATAGAATATTTAGTTCAATACGTAAGAGAAGCTCGTATAACAATTGCCTTTGTAATAATTGTTTAATAGATATCTATGTAAGTGAGTATGTAAGTTATTCGGTATTTTGCAGATTGAGCTAGCAATTGAAGGCTGTTGCGTTATATCAACGAACAAGTAGATTAATTATTACATGTCTATCCTATCCGCGTGTTTGTTCAAACAAGCATTATTACAATTGGCACGATTCTTGTTCTTATTTTTGCCACGCTGGTAACAGTAACAATAACGCATAATAAAATTAAAATCAAGCATAAATTCTAAATAATAATTTGGAAAAAAAACAATTATTGAGGTTGTTGGTTGGAAATTATTATGTTTATATAATTGCGTTATCACAATTCGTAATTGAATTTATATTATCGATGTATTAATAGCAAATAAACTGTTTACTAAATTACTAAAAATACAAACAAATTGCAAATAAACAATTAAACCTTTTTAACTATGCCAGGGCCATATATAAATATTTAAACTATGCTTGAATAAATTAATATTAAAACAATAAATAACTGAAGTTAATATTAAGAAATAAATCTAGTTCATTTCAGTTAAAATTTAAATTTGAATTAATGACAATTTATTAATATCACATAATGTCGTAGTTAACATCAACTTTCATTCCTATATAGTTGTTGCAGCCGCCCTGTGCATATACGTTTAAAGTAATAAATGAATCGATAGCAAAGTACTTAATCATTAAATATAATTAAGTTGGAGAGCGCGACAGTAAACGTCGCATTAGCGTTCACAACGATGTTTCGGCGTGGGGCGTTCGAGTTAATATCACTCAGGACGAAGGAGGAATATCGGCAATACGCAAAGAGCAAAATGATTAAACGACCAAAAAGGATAAAGACGTTGTGTTGTCTTCAGAGATGAAATTACAAAAAGATACTGTTGACTGGTATATTCTATTCTATGCTGAAGATGTTAAGTGCCTTTGCTCTCAAAATTGGGTCAATTACGAAAAATGTTATGGAAATTGAGTTTAGGATAAAGAAAATACAAAACATTTCTAAATTGAAAATTGGAAAATTAAAGTTTTATTTATTCTTTTGGTATTATATCACAATTTCCAAAACAAAAGTCGAAATATAAATAAAATGAAAATCATGAATAAAATGTACGTAACGATGTAACAGGTGCAAGAAAAAAGGTCATCGTTCCACAAATTGCAAGCTGTGAGCTTCAGTGGCTTTCAACTAAATAACCAAATAAATAAATAAATAAGTAAATGAAATGAAATTAGCAATGTTGTACTTAGTAGTATTGAGTCTCCTAACAGGTTACTTTATACAGTATCCAGCATTAGTTATTACACCTAATTGTAATTGCAAATCGACAACCATTGTAAAGGCTGTTGCGCTACCAACGTGTGAGATATGTGAATGTGAATTGCAAATCATGGATTAAAATACTACAGTAAAAGAGTATAAGTATACATATCTAATATTAGCTGCTACAAGTTCTGGACGGAACCATTACTTAAATGATCACAAACAAAAAAATCGAAATTGCTTGTTTTAGTAGTTAGCAATGTTAGAATAGATTTAGTCCAAGCACAAGTTAGGTGTTCGTGCTTGTTTCGCCTTCGTATATATGAGAATGTGCAGGTTTGTGTTCGTCCACCGGCAGTGGTTTACTTTCACTCACTTTCACTATCTTATATGGACATTTATTTCTTGAAGCTGTGTGCTTGTTGTATTTGTATACCATGTGTTTTAACTATATTTTAGTTAATTTACCTTCTTAAATAAAATAAATAATTTTAAAAAATCTTAAATTTGACTGTATATTTCATGATTTTTTTAAAGCCAGCAGGGTATTTATTCGTAATCATACATCGCATCAATTAAAAAGATAATAATGAGTTTCGTCAACACACATCATTTATTAAACTTCTCTTCCTCAAAAATTTTAAGTAAAAAGTAATTACTTTTAATAGCAAAGCTTAAAAATAAATAAAAAGTGAGCAAATAAAAAGTTAAATATCGAAGAAACATTGACAAAGGCAAAAAGTTTACACCGAGAGAAAATCCGAAATGAAAGACGTTAGGGATAAGCGGAATTAAACGAAAACGAAATAAGAGGTTTAGGAGGATATAGGAAAAATAAGCGGAATAACCGATGTGCCATCGTGCGGAATTTAATCAGGACATTTGGTAAAGTTGTTGCAAACCATGAAAGATGAACCGAGTCAGCAAATGGTACGCTGCTGCCAGAGAATTGGCGAACGCGAAAAGAAGCTGAATGTCGGACGAACGGACGAGGAGCATGAAAACTTGCAAATTGCTTCTGCTTATTGAAGCAAATCAAGCAGAAAACTGTGTTTTCGGCACAAATTATACAATGCGTTTTATTCAGTTTCACCTTTATTCATTAATCTATTGCGTAGGTGAGATCTAACAAATTAAGCGGAAAAATTTTTAATTTATAAAAACTACTGGTTACTTTAGTTTTAATAATGGGCACTTAAAATTAACAAATTGATAAATCAAAAGATAGAGAATATAATAATTTAGCGAATGATACTATATTTTTTATATACAATTCAATTTAAAATTGAATTTGTCACCGGATACGTAGCACTGCTGCTGCCGCTCAGGAGATTTTTTAATTTTGGAAAATTACGGTTTTGTTTCTTCAAAACATTTTTTGGGGCATATTCTAGTCCTAGATATTAAATAGAAGATATAAACATCTTTGGTTGGTCTCTGGAAGGTCTCAAGTTTAGCTCATCGGACATCATCAAGTTGTAACGACTTGAGTCCATTGATGAACCATGCTTTTCAAACTGTTTTAATTAATAACTTAAAAAAGACTCTTCAGAAAATTTTGAATCATATATCAAATAATAGCTTATTAAATTCTGCTTCTTTTGATATCTAATTTTTTAGTTTATTTTTCATTTTTAAATATTACAAAACAAGTAATTTCTCAACCTTTTAAATTTCCATGTGGAATAATTAAATACGTCCACAATACAAAAGTTTAAAGATCAACAACCATCAACAGTCTACTATTATTTGTCGATTAAATTGCGTTTGACCTTTAAAAGCAACTACAATGTGGTTTTTTTAACTTTTCAGCCATCAACGCAAGCGAAATAATTAATTCCCAATTGATTAAACGCACCTGCAATACTCCTATGTACTTATTGAGTTATTTCATTTCAGAACCTAATAATTTTATAACTACATACTCGAAATAACAAAAACAAATGTCAAATTGATGAAAATCTAAAAGCCAATGAATCATACATACATGCGTGAGTATAACACCCTCCAACTAAAAACCAAGCAAATTGGAATAATTACAAAGCTGAAATATTCATATTTCACGTACAAAATTCATTTCCCCTTTGCAATCGTTTACAACCGGTATATTATTATTAAACTAGTTACTTCATGTTTCCGATCGAAGTCTATCATCACTTCATGACGCGCCGAGTTTTTCCAGCACGCCATCATCCATTTCTAGCTTTTCCATCTCATTCCTGCACCTATCTTACAAAATATTCATTTCAGTAACAGTCGCTACAGTAATAAGCTGCTATAATAAATTGAACAAACATGAAATGTTGCGCTTATGTATTTGGAATTGTGAATTATTCAGGGAATGATAATCCACGAGTGGTGGTACAATGTGAAAAGAACTGAATAAATATTTGATTATTTAAATTCAGGGAATAAAGAAATTATTATTTTTGAATTAATTCAAATGCAGAAATTTGAGAATAGGAGAGAGCGGATGTAATACTATAACTATATGTAATGCATTGTGTAGTAGCATTACAAGTACTACCCGAGGAGAGTACTCTAGTTGAGCAGTTACTGAGAAGCGTCTCAAGCAGTAAACGGAGCACGTACACTTAGCGGTAACGATCTACCACGCGCGATCACTGTGTTGACAGTGGATCTCAGTCAATTCAAGTCAATAGCACTATACTCGACGCAACGATAGTAGGTATATCCTAGTAGTGCGTTGACTGAGGGATTTCGCAGTATCCTAGCAAATTAATCGTGCTTATAAAATTATTAAGTGATAAATAATAATTTAATTTAATGCTAATGATTATTATTATTTATTATAGTAGTAAAGTCTACTTTTCCATATTGTAGGAAATCAAATTGTAATTACATCTACAAAACGCGACAATGTATGATTAAGATATAGTATAAGCCATGTAACATTACATGGCCACCTGTGCGATGCCCAGGGCTAAGTCTCTTCAACAAACGTGACACGGATGTATTCGTATCACATGTGCACTGTACCAGGGAGGCACATGTGGTACTTTCTTTTTATTTGTTTCTTTACTTAGTTTAATAATATTCTGTTAGATATTGAACATATGTACATGGAAAATAATGCTTTTCCAAAAATAAAGTCGGAAAATGCTTTGTTTAAAAACAAAATAAAATAGAAGCCAGTATTATTTTTACAGTACGTATTGTTTCAATAACATGTATACTCCCACATAACACAAACTGATATGTTCAATTGATAAAATGGAATAATACAATTTTTCCACCTACAGACTAGACTAGACTAGATATTTGTACTATAAGGGTTTCCGGTTACCACGAGTTGGGTTTTCCACATTCAGGACTGTAAGCAGTTTTCATTTACTATGGTTTTCCACCAAGTCCACAGAGTTGGAGTTATGTATACCACCACAGTTACCATTGCGGTCACCGCCACCACGACCGCCAACATAACCGCCGTTGTCGTGCCTCCAGGTCTACAGTTAGCGCGTAACTTGTAAGTAGTTTCAGAGGTGGAGGGGCATTATGAAAAGTCGAAACATATCGAAGCCACGACGTTTGGTAAAATATCGATTATATGGAGATTACCACCGGGATATATATACAAGGGATGGTAAATTATAGATAGATTGCATGACGTAAACCTATTTTTCCTATAAAAAGGTCCGCGTTCATCACTCGTGAATACGACTTCGTCGACTAAACATCGCGCATTTGCTACTACACATATTCACATAAATTTATCATACAGTGTCCCACACATGCTTACAACGACCGCGAATCGCGACACGTGAACGCATTGGAAATTATTAACGCGAATTAGTCGCACGACTCGGCAACTACTGATAACGTGGATCACATTAAGTTGCAAAACGTCGCGTCAGTTACATGCTGTGAATACTCTACTTAGGTCGCGAATTACTTCGACGAGTTGAAAGCTAATAAAAGCAAAACTTATTGAAAGTGGTCTAAAGTGCCAAAGTTCTACACTTACGACTAACAAATCGCGAAAAAGTCAAGTTGAAGTTTCTGTTTACATACGCTTTTTCTTGATAACTATTTATCTTGGTCCAAATTATATTTACGTTTCTTACAGACGCCTACACTTCACTTTTTCGAAAGGTAAGAAGTTTGTAAATCAATCTTCAAATTCCTCTATTATTATTACTAAGTATATCAGGGAAAACAAAAATGTTGTGATTTATGTTTTCTTTACGAGATAAGAGAGTCAAAATCAGGTGTGCGTTCAGTGACGAAGTTGCTTGCGCTTTATAGCACACATCAAATATGAAAATCCAATTTGCATGCGAGTGGAAACTCGTCGCACATCTCGCTTTGAATTGGCGTGGATCTCAGTGAAGAGAGAATCTATTCGTCTGTAGGGTAAAGAAAATATAGAAAAGTCATGCATATTCAAATCTATGTTAATACTGTAAGGAATGCAGATGGATCGGATATATGTCCTTGTATACTACACAGTTAGGCTTTTTGTGCAGGATGTTGTTCTCGCGCAAGTTATGAAAATGCAAATGAAAAATTGATTATTGTCATATGCACCATGACAAAAACTTAACATTTTACCATCTGCTCCATTTAATGTTATTGGCATTAAAAGGCACTTTGGTGCCTGGAATATGTTTCCATATCAATTTCAAATTTGACTTTATTACTTTTCCAGGATTCAAACTAATTGCAATTTTATTCTTTCCTTCACAAAAAATTCTAGCAAGCAATTAAATTTGAAAAAGGCAGTTAACAAATAAACTGAGGTATAAATACATACATAATTTAAGAGGCAAAATAAGGAAACCACCCTTGTAAAATGAATAAGTAATATGAGTTCAAGTTCCAAGTTGCGCTTCCTTCTTACTTCTATCATAAATTGTAATAAGTTCCAATAAATTCTAATACTACCGAGTCGAGTCCAAGTTGGTTATGCTTTCGTGTCCTTCTTATAAGAACTTATAGCTTAAAATATCATGTTACCACTCATCCTTTGTCCTGTATCATGTAATAAAATATTACATTTTTCATCAAACTTGCGCTTTATGCATGAAGCACAGAGTTTGTTCGTTGTTCATTGTCCTCGTGAATTTTCAGAGCACATTTTTGAATAACTAACTTACACAAGCATATTTTTGAATAATATTTATTACTATGAAAAATATTACTAAGATAAAATTTTAATTTAATTTAATTTCCTCGTAATAAAATTTAATGTATTGTGTTCTAACTTGTATTGTTATAATGCATGAAATGTAATTGTAATTATGCATGTTTAGAAGATATTATAGAACTATTATGAAGTCCCAATGGTGTATTCTGTTCAGAATTATTAGTTCCGTAAATTTCAAATAATAATTAGCAACTTTGCACGTTATTACTTGTCTCATCTTTCCTTATTATTAATAGCCCTTTGTAATTTATGTTTATTTGAATATAATTAAATATATAATATTTTTCTTTTGTATCCTTTTTAGATAATACATAATTAAAATTTAGAATTTCAGAACTTTATCTACATTTACTAATTTCACTGTTGCAAACAAATTATTAAAATTTCTCCTTTAGGGAGGAATATAATTCATATTTATATCTTTCATCAAAGTACCTGAAACAAAGCTTTATTTATTTGATTCATCAACCTACAAGTATGTCGGATATGTTCATAGAACAAAGACGTGTTTGTCTATTGTGTAGAATCGTAAAATGCCTTAGGGAATGTGAATTATTTTTAAAGTGACATTCCACACGAATATCCAATAAAACTCAATAAAAATTGAAAAGAAATAAATTAGAAATTTTACGAATTTATAATAATAAATCAGACAAATTCTGTATTTATTATTGTAAAATTGAAACAATAAAACATAACACAAAAAAGATTTGTTAAAACTCCTGTCTTATGGAAATATATACAGTGATATTGATTATGAACTGGCATTGCACCATCGGGCATATCCTTTACATTGAACTTTGTACAATATGGACATCCATATATTGATACAGTACAACTGGACATTGTCCTAGCCAGGACGAGCTTTGCATTAAATTCTGTTGTATTATACATGCATTTATAGATATATGTATTCATGAAAACCTGCTCAGAGATGTATCTGTTATGTAACAAAGTTATATAACAATGTTATTTAGGTGATACATATATGTT
>JASKGN010012820.1:0-11651 GCA_030556245.1 Falagria sp. GC000072 | reverse complement strand
CGCATGCAGTTATTTTGATTTTAATTTACTCAACATGACAAATTATGTTCGAATGATGATTTAGATATACGCAAGAATATAAATTAGCGCGTGCAAATGCCTTTTTACTATCACAAATAAATAGTATGCTCAAACTACTATAGATTGAATAAAATATTCATTCGTCTTCATTCACACATGTGATTTTGATTTTTTCCCTAAACAAAAAACAAGTCTTAATTCATTTTATTGGCTTGTTTAAAAAGAAAATAATTTTCTTCAAATTAAATTGATTATTAATTTCTTTCAAAGAAAATTTTAAAACTCTTAAAACACCTGAAATATAAATAAAAGTGTAAAGTGAATAAAGTAAGTAAGTAAAAGCAATCGTGAGAGCACTCAGTCATTCAACGCAGTTCAGGCCAACGTATACAAACATAAAATGTTAATGTGCTGTTAATACACCCCGATAGAGAAAGAGAATTGTTAAACTATTTAACATGTAGGCAATTGTTTTCTCTGCTTTTAATAAAATGATTGATCGCGATCGCCAAAGAAAGCACAACTCTCTCATTCATTCATGAAATTTGAAGAAGTCAAATTCTCCAAAAGAATTTATTTACAACTTTTGTCTATCTCCACAAGAGTTTTAAACTAAGAACCATCACCAACGCCCCCGAGCAGATTACAGTGCGTGCCTGTGCGTATAAATTAGCATTTGCGTATTGTTAAGTTGCATTTTGTTGACAATCATCAAATAGTGGTGCAAACTTTGGCGATTCTTCTGCATTCGTATGACACAATCAATCAAACAATGGGTTGAATTAATATCGTCGCGATTCTTTCATAGATAGAATAGTTACTTGACCAAACAAGCACAGACCAAGGTTCACGTTGCTTATATTTATATTATTAGATGTGATAATTGAGGATTGTATTATCAATAAGATTATGCTAAGTGTCAGCTTACCGTAATCACCGCGACCCATCGATGCACGCATTGATATTCCTGTTCGTGGACCTCCTCCTTGACCAGGGGGACCACGCATTGGCATGCTACTTGGTACCATTCTAGAAAGAAAAGAAAAAAAGTTGAATATAATTAAAATTAGAAAACTTTCTTAATTTTTTTTGTAGATTTTTGTTTAATACATACCCTCCTCTAACTTGCATCATTTGCATCATTCTCCTTTCCCTAGCACGCAGAATCTCTTCTTTCTTCTTCTTATCGGACGGAGGTTTAGCTAAAGAGACTTCTATATTTGATCCACCCATTTCCTTGCCATCCAGTTCTTCCATTGCCTAAAAAAAAGAAAAACATAAAATTAAAACATCAAATTTTTAAATTTAAAAAGTTCTTTAATGTCACTTACTTTAACTGCATTGTCCCGGTCTTCAAAATGAATAAAGGCATAATCTTTAATTTTCTTGACTCGTTCGACTTTGCCGAAAGCCTCGAAGGACTCCTTGAGCTTTTCTTCGGAAATATCCTGCGTCAAATTGCGCACATACAATACCTTTACCTTGGACATAGTTTGCTCATCAGGCTCCTCTTGGGGATCGGCCCAGTCGACGATGATATCGCAACCCCAAACCTTAATACGACCTGTGCCCAATCGACGTTTAGCTAACGATGCAGCCTTATGAGATTCATATTCGAGGAAGCAGAAACCGCGATTTTTCTTCTTGTCATCTGGAGAACTGTAGATGATGACCTCCATAAGGCCCGCTATACAAAGCGCAAAAAAGAAAACAAAAGGAAAAATGAGTACAATCGAAAGTTTGCCAAAAATCACAAAGTGATTTTATTTTTGCTTTGATCGGTCGGTTGCTGGAGAGGCACCAAAGTCCACTGCACTAGTCTCTTTTGTGCGAGTGATAATATTTTAATAGGATAGCATAAAATTAGCACAGATAATTGAGTGAATGAGATATTGAGTAATGAAGTGAGCAGTGAGTACATGTACAAAATGAATCTCATAAATTGCTTGAAATTAATGAGAGAATTTTTAAGAGAAAAAAAAAAGCGCTACTCGCATTGGACCTTGCTACCCTTCCCATGCTCGTAGCGGCCCTGCCCTGCTACCCATTGCTCAGGCACAGTAGTAGTGTAAAACTAACGCATTCCAAGGATTACATTTTGTTTTCTAATTGGTTGCTTTTGATAGATTTTGGGATATTTATGGTGGTGTTGTACTCAGCATCAGCATTAACTTACGTGCATGTTTGGAAAACTCTTCGAAGAGATCGTCTCTATCCCGGTTCTTTGGAATATAGCCGACAAATAATCGGTGATTGTTATAAGATATGGTAACGCCAATCTTTTTGCCTTTCCGTATCTCATAATCATTGAGCTGCAAGAACAGTGGAAGGGTAGCCAATTTTCTTGCCTGTGATGTGATGGTAGTAAAAGGGCGGTGGTGATATGATTGTGGAAAGGCAAAATTGGGATGATAGACAAAACCGGGAAAGATAACGAGTACGCAAAGGACTGAGCCCGGCAGCCGGCCGCCACTATCTGCTACTACTGATGCACTTTACCTGTTAATTTACCAAACTCGTCCAGTATCTCCTCTTTGCCTTTAGACTTTGGTATGTTGCCCACAAATAGCCGAAGGTTCGGAACGCTAACGTTAATTTTCAGTGTCTTGCCGGGTTTGATTTCGTGATTATCGAGCTGTGGGTCAAGAAAAAAAAAGTTGCCACAATTTTGTTTTGCCACAAAAGTCTGCTTTTCAAACAACCAACATAAAAAAAGAATAAAAATAGATTATGCTAAATTTCAACACCAGGTAATAAATGTTATTATGGATACAGTGAAAGAAAAAAACAATTTTGTATGTGGTCGAAACTTTTCGAAAATAATTTTGCACTTAATTACTCCACAGAGCTGCCGTATTAACCGGCAAATATCACCACGAGGGCCAGGAACAACTCCGTCTGTCTGTCTTTCTTCGGAATACATCACCTTCCTCCTTGCTATTAAATATGTCATCATTTATGAAAAAGTGTAATAAACAAATTTCGAAATTTCAAACAACATCTCCGCCTCGCTTCTCTCTCGCCCACAAACCGCGAAAATTATTCGTTTCGTGCTCACATTCGTTCTCACTCTCCGATCAGAATTCAACAACAATTTTGCCCCACTTTGTTGGAGCAAAGAGGAGACCTGCAAAATAAAATTTTCAACCTCCACAGCCAAACATCACCATCAGTAGGTCCACGTTAAGAGCCAATTAGTCCACCTTTTTTACTTTCGGTGAAGACAAACGAAATTTTATTTCTAGTTCAGAACCAAAGGGCTCTCTCGACAAGGACATATGCTAAAGGGAAAGAAAGAATTTGCTCCGTGGTCAGAGCCGCTGCAACAAAAGGCAACTCTCAATTGCCGGCTGTGACTACAGTAGGCACACATCACTATAATAGAGAATGCCAATTAGAGTGCAACGGTTTGGAATTGGTGAGAATCTGTTTGTCCTCTTAATTTCATCAGAAACAAATTACATTAATAAAATCTACAATTTTCACTAGTTGTAGTAAATAAATTTACATGCACCAATTCAAAGTCTCACCATTCCACAATGAGCCAATTCAAGTGACCATTCGAAACCATTTCGATATCAACATTTCAAATGCTCACTTGTTTATTATTAACTCATAAAATTTTAAAATTTATAACAACATTCATATTAAATGAATGATGAGAAACTAACAAGATCTAAATCTACGTCTAAATAGTGGGAACCTTTTTTTTAAAATTCGTCAGCATTTAATCGCAATCATAAAACAAACCACTCACTCGAAGCAATTCTCACTCTCACACCACTCACAATTTACTATGTATATAGAAGAATGCATATCAACACCTCGCACACTGATTTGCCTTCGATTCATGCACCAATCATTTCGATCCAGTTCTTTTTATAGGTTCCCACCATGAGCACTTACCTTTTGAACAGCAATCTGAGCGGCTTCTCGAGTTGTAAAAGTGACAAAGGCATATCCACGATTAGTTCCGGTCATCGGGTCCATCATCAAACGCAAATCCCATATTGTTCCACATTCTTCAAACAGTGGTATCAACTCGTCTTCATACATATCCTTAGGGATTTTACCACAGAATACTTCACAACCTGCGCCTGGAGTGTTACCATCCCAACCAGGTGGTGGTCCTCCATATTTTCGTTGTCCTAAACAAACCTTAATTAATATGTATTCCAAACAAACAATTGTTGTTCGAGGATTATTAACCTCTAATTCAAATTGTTAATAAACTCGACAATCAAAAATTTATCTAACCTGTAGTCACATCTAATGTATAACCAGTTCGATCAAGAATTAACTTAATTTTCTCCTCGTCAGGACCCTTGACAGGAGCTGGTGCAGGCGTAGCACTGCCCTGGCTAGAACCGGCACGACTTTTCTGACGATAAGTCTTCATCACGCCACACAAATATGCCGACTTGTTGGAAACATGCTCGAGATTCGAATCGAGAAATTGCCCGAGTACATTTAGCGCACCGTCAATTGGAAACTCTTTCAGAGCATCCAATGCACGTTCGTCCAGATCGACGTGCGCTAATTTACCAGTCTTGTAGATCTCATCCAGTTTCGCCGCCACTTTCTCGTCGAGGCCATATTCCAATAGCTTTTGATAATCTTCGGTGCGTTCGTTATCTAACAATTCGATCTTCATTGATTCTTCCAGTAATAGCTCACCATTACCTTCTGCCATAGCTACAAAACAAATAAATAATTAATTTCAAATTCTTTCTATTCTTTTAAACATTTTAAAAAAATCAATAAAGTTTCAAACTTTTTTTTTTTAAATTTCAAACAAACTGTCAAAGTTTTAAAATCAAAAAGTAAACAAGCCAGCTGTCAAAATCCAAGATAAGATAATTTCGATTAATTGTCATCGCGAAAAGACGATTATATTAAGTGTTAATTTAATACAATCCACAAGTTAGATATAAATAACTTCCCGCGTAGTGACAGACAATAAAATGCATTTAAGTGCAACTCAAGGTTATTGCGCCGTGCAAGAGGCGCGCCGACAGCAGCCATGATCATGCACAATGCGCGAAATACCGGCGTTTTGACAAACAAAGAACAAACAACAAATAAATACGCGACAGTAACATATCACAACAAATATTGTCATGGTCTATAAGCCACATATAAATGTTAGTTTGCATTTGGCAAACATTTAGTTAGTAACACGACACCGGCGTGTGCAATGCATTTTTGCACAGTGCAATCAAATGCATCCTGCACACGCACACATCGACATTCATCCATGATCTAGAAATTATTGCACATCGATTTAAGCACAATACACTTACCGCATATAGACCGCACTTCCGATTAGGCACCTATCGCCGGCAGGTAGTCTTCGCGCCTAAATTTCGCACCTACCTGATCAAAAGCAACGGTGAAATGTATAATTCAGCATTAAAAATGGCGGCGCGCACACGAACTGCCGTCGCGAACGTCAACGTGACCGCTACGACGATCCGGGGTTCACACGGCGACGCGCAAGGGTATCGTATTTTTGTGCGCATACAGACTGGGCGTGCGACAGAGACGCGACCATACATGGAAAATGGCGCGCTGTATGCAAATTTTGCGCGGATTTAAAACGTTTTTAATTGTGTTATAATTATTTGATTGGAACAACATCTAGAGAGATCTTATTTCGAACGAATGTAGATGTGAGAATTTGAGTGGTAACCTGTGGCAGGCTTTACTTTTTGTAATATACGTTTTCGCGGATGTCAAAAACACCGGTTGTTTTGACGGTGCAACGATGCACCGCGATCGCGGTAAGATGGCGGTAAATTTAAAAAGTCGGACTTCTCAAGAACAATCGATAAATTGCATCGTATATAGACACAGAGGCTAGACACAAGACGTGCATTGAATATATATATATAGATAACGATTATATTATTCTAGAATAAACAGGAATAATAGTTGGTACATACCAAATCGTTTATAATCTCCTTTGTAAAACACTTAATGCACTTTAACAAACACAACAAACATTTTCATTTCGTTACTTTTTATAAAATATAATACTTTCTATCAACATTCAATCAACACAAACGATTAATAATTGCAATAATATAATTAATATAAACTTAAAAACAAACTTAATTGAACTATGTATGCTTATTATCTTGGTTTAATTGTATTGAATTAATGGTTTTAATGTCAGATTATTAATTAATTAATGATGATCATTCAATAGAAACCGAAATAACTTGATTTAAGTACGAGTTATTACTTTTGAAGTTTCATTTAAGGCTTTTGCTTCATTTATTAGTTAGTGCGTTGGTTGCAATTTTACTTTTTGTTTTTTAATCCAGTGTGTGTCTGTCGTCGGGGGGTCCTTATTTAGTTCACAAACAGTTTTTCAGTTGCACAATTTTCACAAAACATTTAACAACAAACAATCGTGATGTGGTGGTATGTATTTGTCACAGTTTTCTTCTCGTTTTTTCGTATCCACTTCTTATTTCGACGAGAGATTTGAAAGCTTGAGTTACATGTGCGGAGTGTTGCAGATGGATGTTGTTGATGAAATGTAAGGCCGAAACTCAGACGCCGGTAGTCGGTGAACAGAAGAAATCGGATTGATGCGATATTGTGTCATGTAGATAAATAGATGTAAAGGTGCGAGATCGAAAAATTTTGTAAGTTTTTGGTGTAGTAACCGACTCCCGCGGCTGCAATGCAATGTGCACTCTGCACTCTCGGTTGTTTTGCAAGCCCGTGTCTGGCCGAGTCGCGCCGTTGCATCGTTCGCAATCGCCGGTACGATACGCGTTACATGCGCTCCCCTCTTCGCGACGCATGCGCATTCAAGTCCGCGACTGCTTTTGTTTTGCGAAACCAGTCTGTCTGCACCACACTACACATCCCAGCGCTTTTTCTAACCGATTCTCCAAGCTTTTTTACTTCTTTTATTTATGCGGTCGCTATGTGTATATACATACATTTTCTCATTGCATTACATGTAAGTACATTACACTCCTATATAGATATTACGCCAGGCATACGTACGTACAGTGCTAGCCAAGAATTGGCATTTAAACTTTTCAAGAGTTTGAACTCGTCCGTCTACACTCCAGGGAAGAAAATGCCAAGACGGACGCAAATGTCTGCTTCGCTTCCTGAGAGGAAAGGATCTTTAGTTTATATGATTCTTGTTCTCATTGCTCATGAAACAATAGTCTTTTGCTTTTTCAGATGACGATTTCCGTACTTCACAATATCGTTCTATTCAGTTCGAGAGCATGCTGAATGTTTCATATGCAAAAAGGAAAAGTAAACTACATATTTTGCCAAAACAAATGAGATGTCAGGATCAAATAATTGTTTGGTTTTTCAAGGTTACAAGGGGGACAACAACAACTACAAAAAAACTGGAGGAATTTGAAAAAATCGATCTGCTTGGGAAGATTTTTCCAAATTAGTAAGTTTTTAGGTTACTTTATTGGAATCTAACTTTTTAAATTTGTACCACATTTAATTTCCAAGGTACCAAACAACAATCGATGATAGTAGCTGCTAGTGGCAAGTTTTAAAAAACAGAGTTCCCTGTCGAAAACTTCCATCCGGCAAAAAGCAAGCAAGCTCAGAGTCTCAGACAACACCGAGAAACAGAAAGAAGAAGAAAGAGTCCAAAACACCAAGAGACAACGATAAGAAGAGGAAAGAGTTAAAAAAGAGAATAATTGCATCGTCGTCGTCGTGGTCGTCCTGCTCCTCGATCGTTTCGCATTTCGGTCATTTGGTTCCCGCCAAACGTGCCAAACTCTCCTCGCTTTATCAAGACGAGAAGCCAAGAACAGGTTATTCTAGCTCGTCGCGCCGTTGGAGATACACTTTCGTAGCGTGCATACACTTTGTAGCCTTGCTTCTTCCCTTCTTCTTTGGCATGCTGGAGCGATGCTGGAAGATTCGAGCTCTTTTGCCAGGAGAGGAGAGACAACGTACATGCCAATACAATGGGCCAAAAGGGGCGGAGGCGGTTGAAAAAATACGCTGCTAACCGGTTTCGTTTAAGGCTAGCAATATGCGTTATGCGTGCACATTCGCGGACGAACGGACAGTCACACGATATCACACACATGTTGCTTCTGAGGTGAGTGAAGCTATGGAGATGAGAGGACAGGACGCTCAAAGATGAGATGAGAGAAGAGAATGTAATGATGATGATGATCTTTTCATCACGCTTTTAATTTTGATCATCTATCTATTTCTTAATATGTATAGTGTAATTTTTGTTTCTTTAGAATTATCTAGACTTTGGAAGAATTTGTAAAATTTTGGCAAAGTTTTAATGGTTTTTTTCGTTTTAAGTTTCAGGTCTTCAGGAACTTTTTAAAAATCCCTAAAAGTTCCAAAAAAGAATTTGCAATTTTTGGGAGGAGGATAACTTGAAATTCTTCTCACGTAACGTAAACTCGATTAAAGTACGAAAAATTGCAAAAACCAGTCTTCTAGCCCTACCTAGTCAAAAACAAAGAGTACAGAGAGCAACAGGAGCAGCGACAGCAGCAGCCCTAGAAAGTCAAGTTTGCACAATTCACCCTTTCGCATAAAGTTGCATGCAATGTGGAAAAGCTTGCGAGACTACTACTACAACTACTAGACCAGTCAGTCGTCGTCAGTCACCAGCTGCTTTTTCGCAGAGTGCAAAAATCTCCCAAGGCGACACACACGCGAGCACATGTGTAGATGGATGAGAGAGGAGCCATTGCAAGAAACAAGATCCCCTCGCGAATTTCGCTCTCACATGACGCTCTCGGTGCTGCAAACAAAAAGTAGCGCACTTGCCGGCATGAAAACGCGGTGCCGGTGGTTGGTGCTGAGAGGTGCAAGAACAAAGAGGCAGAGTGTTTGTATATGAAACACATACATACAAGCAGCGAGAAGAGAGAGTGTAACTCTTTGGTGGACGGACGCAAATAGCAAAACTTGCTTTGCTTCGCTCCGCTTCAGCATTTTTCTTTCTCTCGCTCCCCAAATGTGTGATGTATCAAAAACGCACATGTGAATGCAGGCTCCTTACGAATAACGGCTGCTTTTCAATGCCTCGCTTGCTCTTGGAGTTTGTGCCAATATTTTATCAACTTTCAGAGAAACCTGTTAGGTATGATTATATTGTCTGATAAGATAAGGAAGAAGAAAGAACTTTCTAAATGTTCCAGAATACATACACCGTACATTTAAATTTTTCGATTTTTGATTCTTCAGAACATTTGCAGAATGAGAATTTTTACTAAATTGGAACACCAAGCAAATGCATTCGCATTCATTATTGAATTCCTTCCCCTAAATGCAAAATTTCAAGCGCGCGAAAATGCTGCTTCATGAAAAGCAGGAGCAGATGAAAGGAAACGAATGGGTAATGGATAAAAATGCATTCGACGGTTGCATTTGCACATGCAACGAAAGTACATACACCGCATGCGGCGTGCAATGTGCAATGCACGCACCGACTTTTTCCAACTTCATACACATGTGTAGTATGGTGCAATGCATTTATGTACGTACATACATACATATATTGTGTGTTTCGAAAGGTGCGTTTCGTTTCGGAGCATTGTCGAAGTTTGCATGTTGGCGGCAAGCATGCCATGCCCCGTGCATGTGCAAAACATGAGGAGAACGCAGAAACCGACCGACGAAATAAATGCTGCACATGTGTAAGTTTAAGTATAAGGCAAGGAGAGGTGATGCAAAATGCATGGTCACATCAAGGGAATGAACGAATGCTGCTGGCGCGAATGTCGCGGGGCAATGAACGGAACGACGACCACGACGATGACGACCCCAAAGATCGAGTCAAACGACGACCGATGCGGCGGGCGTATCGTATGTGTAATTATACAATGCGCAATTAGTATTTGTATTTGCTATATGCAGCTGAGCTATGTTAACTTGTAGTTGTACATACGTACATGTTGAAAGATAAGTTTTATGTGCGTTTATTTTTAGATGGATAATTTAACAATCGGAAGGCGTAAATTTCTAAATTTAAATAAAGCTACTACTACAATTTCTGCTAAAAATTTTAGATTAGAAAAATCTAAAAGAAGAGAAGCGCAAAAGTTGATACATATTTCTATCAAGTTATTAGAATTAGAAAAAAGCGAATTGCGACATTGTTGTGCTTGTGCATCATGATATTTTTATATAGACGCGAATGCGACTCATGCTTGCGTCTATTTTTAACGGCATTTTTGTCCACGGTCATGGTCATGATAATATATTCACATCGCTTGCAAACCTCGCACACTTTATCTCACTCTATCTACATTTATTTGTCCACAAATTTTTCAATCTCATTCATACGACTAGAATAGAATGGTCAAGATTAGATTGTATAGTGTGTCTAGCCAAGAGCCACCAAGTTCTAAGACTAATCATGATGTTCGTGATGTTGCATCATAAAATAGAACAAATCAGCTGCGATATAAAAAAAGTTGGACGCAATTCTTTCCATTTATTACCACGTGCACACTGCACACATCTATAATTCAAGCCACCAACAAGTTGCTAATAAAAAGCGCCTGTTGCATATTTCACATAAATCCAATTGAAACGAAAACTCTTCTCTTTGCTTCCCTTTTCGCTTCTCAAATCGGAATCAAAATTTAAAGCCAAAATTCAATTTATTTGTAACAAGTTGCAGTTACATAACGAACCGTCCACAGTGCAATTTATGCACATCAAACAAAACAATATGTATCATCTCAACTCTCGCAAAGCGTATAATTCATTTGCGCGTCGTCCTCTTTTCTTTGAAACTTGTTGAAAAATGTACGTGGACATAGCAACGAAAGAGAGCGAAAGTCGTGGAGTCGTCGCGCACGCATGCAGCATGTAATGTATGTAACGAACGAACGGTTGATGTGCACATTTACATGACCCATTACAATACTCGTTTCTATTGAGTCGGAATGAGAACGTGTAAATTTGCATGAAAACCTACAGTGTAACAAAGGGCATGTGTCTTCGCGCCGCGTCGTCGAGAAGGGTAAATTACTCCCTGACAAATGACGCTCTTTTGCTCATGTGGCGCGCGATGTCCAACAGTTGGCGATTTTTGCCAAGTTACATAATAATGGCATGAGTAGAATTTGTGCGAATGCAATATGCGATCGACGATGCACAAATGTTACTTGTTAGTTAGGGAGTGAAAGTTTAGTTAATGAAGGAAATTATTAATTTTAATGTTTTGTTGGTACACTTATTTTATATAAATATGTTGTTTTCATTTGTATTCTTGTTGATGTTTTTTGGAAAATGATTTGTCCCAAAATTTTCTAGGCTTTTCATATTTAAATTTGACTAGAAACAGGTATAAACTACAAAAATGTCATAAATTTTGCCAAAATTACAAATAGTTGTAAATCTAACAAGTTCTTTTACGGAATATAATTTTGAACAAATAAACATGCATAAATCAACATAAATCTAATAATAGTCACGTATTTTAATGCAATATAATTTCTATCAACAAGATTACAAATAAAACAATGAAGATAACAAATATTTATATAACAATTATCTAAAGGTCGGTCATTATATTATCATTGTTCTTAATATCTTAAAAATTATAACTAAAACATTGTTTTCTGCAAAAGTTTCAAATT
>JASKGN010012816.1:0-11935 GCA_030556245.1 Falagria sp. GC000072 | reverse complement strand
CTCACAGAATTTTTATCGGCAAAAATAGGCAAATTTTTTTCTTTTTGCCCTTATTTTCATCCCTTAGGGGAGTTGCAGAGGGGTCGTAAAACCATTTATTTTAAAGATCTTTTTGAGTTCTTTCCAATGGAGAAAGAATTTTTCAAATCGATTAATAATTTTAGAAGTTATGGACGAAAGAAAAATTTGAATTTTACTAGCGGCCGCCTTGCCGCTCCCCTGGGAACGGCAGACTTAAAATTTAGATCGCGTCATTGAGACAATTTATCTACGTATCGTTTGAGCTTAAAATGAAGATTCTAGCTTAATTAGTAACCGAGTTAAGCCTAAACATGCAAACAAAATACTCTGGGGGTGGTTTCCACCCCTTAAAATTGACAATCAAGGAATTTTTAATAATAATTGTAAAGGTGATTAAATTCTTGATCTTGTGATGCCAAAATGACCCAAATCCCTTAAAAAGTTTACGAGATATAATTTTTTTTAGTCAAAGAAAGTTTTCCCAAATATTCACTTCAAGTTTAAAAATTAAAAATACCCCTTTCTTCTAACTTTCTCCGGAATTTTAAAACCTGGCTGAAAAGCACATTTAATAAGCTTTATTTTGATATACGAATTGTTTAAATCGGCCAATTAGTGATGAAGAAACAAATTTTAGTTTAACGCACAAAAATATGCCACTTTCAAATGCAAATTTCAACCCTCTATATCTACCTTTTCCGAAAATCCTATTGGGGTAAATTTATGCTCTTTTAAACGAGCAGTAAATATAGTTCTTTAGCCTCATCATTAAATATTTTAGCATGCAGGGTTGAAAAGCAACAAATTTAAACTAAAAGTAAACAATGATATGCCATATAAATGAATTGGAAGTGTGTTTGTGTCTTTAATTACTTCCCCTTTATGATACTAGTCGCAACCATATTTCAAACGACAGGAAATTTTAGCATTTCACTTTTGACTTCAAATTCAATTCCCTTCACATAACTTTCCCAAAGTTTTCTAATCTCTTATTAAAACCACGTTCAATATGCTTTCTTTTGATGCTTCATTCGCTTAAATCAAATAATTGGCCGATTTATCCAAGAAAGAAATTTTCATCTAAAGCAGAAAAATTTGACATTGTTAAGACAATCTCAAGTCTCTATTCTGCCCTTTGCAAAGGTCTAAGTAGGATAAATATATATGCTCCTTTAATACTTTATTTACATTATAGTATTGTAATAAGCGTACCTGTAAGATATTTGTTGCTAATCTGGTACTCTTGCATGATTAATACTGGCTGAAGGAAAATGACAGTTTATCATTGTCCCTTTGGTGTCCTTTAAATCCTGTAACGAATAAAACTGTTAGAATACTAAACACACTTCAATTTAATATATAATGTACACACTCAAATTTCTTAACTAATAAATTCAAGTTTTACAAAAAAATATTTCAACAGGTTGTGTTGATTCGAATATATTCTAAACCCAGTTTATACCAGGCAACACAATTGTTATTTTATTCATATATATTGAAACTGCTGCTATACAGTTATTTGTTTTGCAGTTTATAGCATATTTAATAATTCAGGGCCGGAAAATTTAACTTATGGCAGAGGCATCTAGTCGTATATATTTTAATAAATAAATATTATTTAATATGGTATAGTAATAACAACTCAAAAAATTATGTTTTTTATATAAATTTTATAAATATTTTGTCTTCTAATATAATTTCAGTATGTAACTTGAAAGCGATAAGTACTTGTTTCCTTGCATTGACACATACCTTTGATTATGGGTTATTTTATTAACGTTTTTTAAACCTCAGATTATCGCAAATGAGGTTTTATTAAGTGCAAAAGCAACAGATAAGCTTTTAAATAGCTTTACGTAAAACCATTACGAGAGTTAGTCAATTTTAGTAAACCTATATTAAGTAATATCACCAATACTCACACATTGTTTGGTTGATAATTATGTTATTGATGATTACTCATTAGTTATATTGTGGAACTACTGTTAATATACTCTTTATGAATACTTCAAAATTTCTTGCTATGAGGTACATACATACTTTTAGATGCATATTATTTGTTAGTTAGACAGAAGATAATATATTTTATTCGGAACAAGTTATTACAATTTACAGCTTTATTAAATATTATAATTTTCTATAAAGCACAGGAAGTGCACACTTTGAACCTCGCCCATTTTTACTATCTCTATATTAACTTCACTTTTGTCTGGAGCGGGCAAATCTTGAAACGCCAAATTTACCCGCTTTCCGTGATCGGATCGAGCTGAAATTTGGTAGATTTGTTGACTAGAACAATGCATTTTATCAAAATTTCAAATCGATCTGATTCGGGAAGGGGCACTTTTAGGGGGATAAATAATAAAAAAAATCGGTTTTTTAGGTATAACTAGGAAACCATTCGTCGAAATAAGTTTATTTAAAAATTAGAAAGGAAATACTTTCCTTAAATTGATTAGAGACTAAAATATAGAGATAGTTTAAAAAACTATGTTTTTTATGGTTAGCTTATTAGCATGTATAGTTTCTTTTAATTTTCGACCTCAAAGGTAAAGTGCGCTTAAGACCTTTACTGTTCGTAATTTACCGCCCTCAGCACTTGTAATAGGTATAAGTAAAAATTAGAGTCTCACAAATTTAGAATTCATAATGGACAGGCGGCTTTAGACATTTAACAGTGGTGTTGGGCTGATCTTAGAGATATTCTGATATCAATTAATAAGTTACTTCCTTTTGAATCATTGAAACAATCCATAAATAATTTAGATATTATCAGGAAAATACCAAGTAATACGTCACTATTGTTACAATAAAGGTGGTTTTACTCTCCCACTATATTAACAATTTCAATGCGCATGCGAAACAAATATAATTATGGGTGAGTATGAAGTGTTGTTGAGTCTGTTGCTAACATTAGTTTGTACGCGTTCGTTCTTATTGAACTAGTTCAAGAGAAATTAAGTGAATAAATATGGCCCATTACGATAAAACATCACCACCTCCATACGGTGCACAAGTTCCTCCTGGTAAATATTCCCTCATATTTTTATATTAAACAAACAACTTTTTTCTTATCATTATATTAAAGTTTAAACTTTAAAATGTTTTAAAGCAATTTTTCAATTTTTAGCAATGTGTGTACCACCACCAGCTTTGGTTAATTTTGGACCAGAATCACAAACGTGTGTTTGTCCTCATTGTCACGCTCAAATTCGAACAACCACGAAATCTGAATCAAATACTAAAACGCATCTGTTTGCCTTGTTACTCTGCTTGATGTAAGTATGACATAATGTCTGCAAATATTTAAAAATAGAACGTTCTTTCCTAATTGTAAATACTAGTTTTCATAACTACTAAAACTGATAAATAAAATTAATTGATGTCATCACCAAAGTATGCCAGTATAAAAACAAAAATCAACATTTAAACTTTTATTTAAAGTAAAAATTTTTGCGATTATTTACTTAGTAATTTTATAAATTACTAATACATACTGATAAAATACTAAGCCAAACAAATTTTTTACAGATTTTGCCCGTGTGTGTGCCTGCCATATTGTATGGATTCCTGCAAAAGTTTGAATCATTATTGTCCAAATTGCCAAGCATATTTGGGCAGTCATGACCATTAAACTTTTAAAATTTCTACATTTCTGAGAATAACCCTTATGCTTTATAAGAATTTTTTTATAATTTACCAAAGTTATGTTTCATTAGCGCTATTTAAATTTAAATTTTATATAATTAAACAAAGTGCAAAACACCTTTAAAACCGACTTGACTTTTGACAAACTTTTATCAGATGGAATACAACAAACAACATATATTTATACTTAAGTTAATTACCCAGCAAGGTAAATGGCGTACAAGTACTGATAAGATAGATTTTTATCAGTACCTATCAACTTAATATAAAATTAAACACAAAAAGGTGTTTATTTTCTATATTTAATCCAAGATAACTTGATATGAATCCTTTTATTATAGAGTATGATAACGGAATGACTGATCAGTCATTAAATAAAAATATATGTACCCGCCATTAAAAATTATTTGATATGAGTGAAAAGAATGAAAGATTATCAAAAATAGAACAACATATATTATGTCAATTAAAATATGTAAGGGGCACAAATAATGTATTATTGAAACTTGTATTGAGTATTAGAATTTAGAACTTAAATTTTAATGAAATATTTAATATGACTTACACTTTATAATGTATTGATGTTTTCACGCCAAAGATGTTTACAATTCTAAAATTATCAAGAATAAACTTAATTCCCAGAAATTTAAACAGACTTGAATTAAACTTACATTAACCTAAATAACAAAACATAAACAATATGACAAATTAAATAAATAATTATTCACCGTGTTACTAATATTATCAAAACTGAAATTATAATGGAATTACAAATGATAACGTGATAATTAACAACTACATACTTTTAATTTAAAATCTAAATATAATATGAAATGAATGAATTTGCGTCATTCACTCTTTCCTTTGTAAAATACTAACATTTCTAAGTGCATTATATCAGATTGTTATGATCTAAAAAAAATTCCAATAAATGATTCAACGTGATATTACAATACTGCTATCATAATTAGATTATGAATGACATTTATAAATTAATGTATCATAAAATTAATAGATAGAAATGAATTATACTCAGTGCCGTCCTCAAATATTTGGCGCCCTTACTATATATAGAAACCCAAAAAATATGTATCTAAATTGATACCCCCAAACTACCAGCTCCCTTATGTTTAGTGTGACCCGGATTATACCATGTAGTTCAATACTAAAACATACAATAACAACACACACTAACAGGTACCTAATAACAACACATAAATAACAATTGATAATTTACTTATTTATATATAAAATAATATTTCTCCACGTGGAATTCTATTTCATATTGCATTTCTATCTATTCTCAGCAGCAACAAGAGTTCAGAAGTTGCAAACATTTTAAATCTTGTGTATACTTATTATTTAAGAAGTCTTATATACTTCTCGTTTGAAATAATACAATTTCTGATTTGGAAAAAACAAATTCGTGTACCTGACAAAAATTTATAATTTTCAAATTTAAATTATAAAATAAAGCCAAATTTTTACAGCTACTGTTTTGTATTATTACTAGATATCTACCAATTGTAACATTATTTTTATAATTATTATGACACGAAAAATCCATATAATTGAATAGGATATTTAAAATCAATAGAAAAACCAATTGTACTCAAAACACACGTTAAAGTTAGTACATATAACAGGTATAGTTCAGGGTTAACTTTATAGTTAAGTATTTTATCGCTATTATCAGATATAAATAGTTTCCGATACAACAATAATTTGTTAAGTAAAATTATAAACAGTTGACTTATAAAAATAACATTGAAAATAATGTTTCAAAACATAAATATTTTTATCACTTACGTATAATGTCCTGTTTTGATTTTGGTCAGACATGTTTAATAATTTAAATTACATATTTTAATAACATTATAAGGAACATCTTTGCTTAAATTTAAAATTGTTAATTTACTAAATTTATTAGGAGAGTTCGATATTCGATTAATTTAATAACACCTTATCAAAACATTAATAAACTTGTTCGAAATATATCTATAGCAGTAGATATGTTGTGGGTGTACAATATAAATAATGCACCTTGTGACATTTTATTGTACTCATAAATTAAAAACAATTAAGGCAACTATTTTGGTATAGTTTACTACTCTATTTCATTTTGTTTTAGAAACCACGTGATCAATTTAACTAATCTTGTAATATAACTTTGATAACTTTTAATATTGATTTTTTAATTTTAATTAAGTACGTAAAGTCATTTTAAATTAAATATTACAACATATTGGTGATGCCGCGTACCGAAACATCTACTAATAACATATGACAAAAATAGTCAATATTGTGTAACTGAGCGCAATCGTACATTAGTTCTAAGTAACATTTAAAACTTCTAAATGTATCACTCATACTAGTGGCCTTACTCCCTCAAATTAATTCCAGTCTATGTATGTATTTTTCTAAGAATTATATCATTCTTGCCTCTATTGACATTTCTTGCAATTGCAGATAGTGTCAATTGCGCATATTAACTATGTATTCATAGCAGGACATTGAAACCTTACAAAACGCATATAAGAATTCTTTGTGTCGCATTAACAATTGGATTACAAGGTTAATGTCCTTATATAAAGCTTCTTTTGTAACAAATTAAATAAATAAGTATACATGTATAAAATAACTAAATGCAATATTTAAAAAATGCAGTGCCGTATCTTAAGGTTTCCAATTGCAAAGGGCTCATATAAACACATAGCGTCGTTGGTAACAAATCAATTCCACTTTTATTTTAATCAAGTCTAAAGTTTGTATATTTATCAATAACTACATTTAACTACATTAGTATAGATGACAATATCATAAATTATAGAAAGATATTTATTTCAAAATTCCTAATAAATATGGACAACTTATGGTTGGAATTTTCTAGATATAAAACATTTACGTCAATGGCGGAATAGCCGCGGTCGCACAATAGATAACTCCTCAAAAGTAATTGTTTATAAATCTGCGCCTGCGTAGAATATTGAGCGAGCACGTATTCAAAAATAAATGTTAAACGCTTCATATAGCATCGCGCTAGTTAGAAAACCGTGTCGTTCTCAATCGCAAGTTAACTTCATGTTTCGTGCTTAGTTGTGATTGTACCATACAACTTTTAATACATAGTACGTCATTCGTATATTAAATACGAAGCCGTTTGTTTGTTAAAATCATTAACAATTTGTTACGCAATAGACAGTGACAATTTTAAATTCGCCATTGTTTTGGCATAGTAACTAATAAAATTTTGTTTATTCGTGACAAGTATTTGAATTGTATTATTAAGAATTGTTTAAAGGTTAATTTGTTTATTGGAATTTATAAAAATGGATTATAAGAAAACACCACCACCGCCATATAGTGCCGAGCCAAATATGGCTCCGCCACCAGGTAATATTCCAGAATTTCTTTTATTTTCGGTAACTATGTAGGTAAATTTGTCATTTTATTGGTTCAAAATGCCTAAATTGTTATTTCTTTTCATATACTTTAGTTTTGCGTGTAACTGTTTTATGGTTGTAATTTATTCGTTGGAGGTCATGTGCAAACGCGTGAATAAGCCACATTAACATTTATATTGATTTTCACGTGAAGTTTCTTCATTTCAATTACCTAGTAAATATCAAAAAAGTCAATAACTTCCCAAGTTAATGTTTATACTTCCCCCTAGTTTATATTCTATATTTTTTGTGCTATTTTTTTTTAATTAAAAAATTATTAATAATTTTTAGGTTTCCATCTACCACCAGATACAGATGTACCACCACAAATTTTCATGGAACAAGTCCATATTGCGCCAATACAATTTGGTCCTGAATCCCAACGTTGCATATGCCCTCATTGCCGTCAAACAATCAACACCAATATAAAGCCTGAACCTAGTGGCAGAACACATTTATATGCTTTAGCATTGCTTTGTCTGTAAGTAAAACTTGGTAGCAAAACTTGTCGAAGTTATTTTTAAAGCGAAAACAAACAACTTCCAACCAATGTCGTTTTTTTCTCCTTTCGTTACGACCTCGTTGATTATTGAATCAAACATTTACATACAGTGACGGATTTCCTAGAAAGCGAGCTTCGGGCCTCATTAATTTATGCTTGTACAGAATTCCACAAAACTAATGTCACTCTTTTATTTTGTGGTTTCAAAATTGAAGTGTACTTAAGGCATTTACTTTTATAAATCCGCCACTGTTACACACGAGCTCAACATATAAACATATTGAGTTCGTATGAATCATAAATTAATAACCATGACAATAACAATATGATAACGATAATATTATTCTTCTAATTTGCAAAACATTTCATTTTAGATTCTGGCCATGCATGTGTTTGCCGTATTTCATGGATTCCTGTCAAAATCAAAATCATTATTGTCCCAATTGTGGGGCTTATTTAGGAGTCTACGAAAATTAAACTGGCTAGATGATAACAACTATCACAATATGATTACCAAAAATATTTAATCATATCAACACACATATATATATTATGATTAGTCGATGCGGCTTTTTTTGCTAGATAAGTCATTATAATTGTTATGTTCCTGCTATTCAAAATGGCCGCCGTCATGTGAAACAAATATGAAAGCAATCATTATGCAAATATTCAACGTTCAGAACAATGAGGCCTTCTAGTGAAATAAGGAACTAAGCATGCAATAAAACTTGAAACATGATATCAGCTTATTTGTTATCTTAGATAAGAGTATGGCCGTTTGGTATATGTAGAATTATTTGATATCATAAACATAATGTATTTCCAACACTAAAATTTCTGTACTGTATAGCTACTGTTGAGTTATGTATTTCACAGTTCCAACAAAGGAAATTTAATATTTTAGTATCGCTATTGTAATGTGTGAAATGACGATTAAAATTTGTTTAATTCTTTATGTAAAATGAGGAGAAAGTCATAATATTGTCATAGAACGAAAATCAAAACTACATATTTTTGTTTTGATATTTTACAAGGCTGATTTTTTCACAGGTTCTTGTCTATATATTATTCACTCCTATATATATGCAATTTTATACTTTGTTTGTGAAATCCAAAAATATTGTAAATAATAATGTGATATTTTCATAGATATACACATAAATAATTATAGATCTAAAGCATTTATGTAATATTAATTGAAAACTAAAGTTAGACTAAATTAAAATTGTTTTAAATCCTTTAAAAAAATGTATCCTTTTATTTTATAAGTGAAAATAATCTGTTAAAATTTAAAAATATAAATATTATAGTTTATTAAATTTTATGTCTGATCTAATTTCATGCAAGTAGAACTATTATATTCAGTGCCATTCATTCTGAGAACAACCGCGTAGAATATAAAAAATATATAATGCCATAGGCATTGTAGAAATATAGTGGCGACGCTCTGGACACACTTCAGAGCTATTCCCCGATTGGCAGAACTGTATTAATTTTTAGAAACTAGCACTGCTCAAAAAGTGCTTTAAGCGGCACAAACAATTTTCTAATTCTCGATTATTCTCGTTATAAACACGCAACGTTAAAATTAACTTTAGCATACATAGTTTCTTCCACTGGATGAATTAAACCTTGAAACAACGATGCTAAATTAAATAAACCGTCAATATTAAACATTGCATATTTTGCTATAAAAAATCTAAGAAGCTAAACCTAATCCCATAAAATTTATAAATTTAAGTCCACTAAAAGAATAAATATTTATAATTTGATATTTGTTTATAATCCCAAGTTTTCAACAAGTTTGAACTAATGTATGATATCTAAAAATAGTTAAAATATTAATTGTAGTACTAAAATATTAAAATTTTAAAACTAATATAACTAAAAGTTATTTATTGGTTCCGTCAAAAATGGTGTCTTAATATAAGCAACCAATTCTAAGCACTCGAAGAATATTTAAACAAACTCTTAAAATACTACCCTTCCATAATTATTATCTACTTTGACAACAAATAAATATTTGACAATTAAATAAATATGTCAAACTGAAATATAAAATCATGAAAACGTTAATGTGAGTGAACAAAAACGAATACAAGATTTTGTGTTTTGTTGTACAAAATGGCGGGCTTGAGGACTGACCGATACAGCGCTGTTACCGCAGAGAAACCTTACTCCGTGGTCCCATTAGGACCAAAACCACAGATTGTGAGCTGCCCACATTGTGGTTATTATGTCACTACGGAAGTAAATATTATTCCATCTGCAAAAACACATTTCAAGGCGATTATCCTATGTATATGCTGGTACTATATTCTATTATTTCCAACAAGCATAATTATATAATTATCTAAAACGCCAAATTTAACCATTTTCTTTGTTATATATAGCCTTTGTTTCATTCCCTACATTTGCCCAATTTGCATGAATGTCGATCACTTTTGTCCAGAGTGTGAAAATTACATTGGAACTTATATTAATTAGATTATATATGTATATTTAAACATAATATATTTATAAATGTATGAATTACAATTTTATTTTTTTAAATTGTAATTTTAAATTAAAATTTAATATAAGCATATTTAAAATAGGCAACTAATTTTACGTAAGAAGTTTGGCAAAAATTAGATTTAATTTAATTCAATGTCCAAGTATAAAAGTTAATATAATAATTTACTTATATAGGTATTATAAATATAATATATTATATTTTTATAGCTATTAATTAATATATCAGTTTAAAATTTAGAAAATGATTGAAATCGAAGGATAAAACTACTAGCTCACACCAGATGGCGCATGGAGTACTGTAATGTTTTAAATACAAAAATCAATAATACCGCAGTAAATTAAAATTAAATAGTAGGACACTTTCACTCAAAAATTAAGCAGCAATCGATTTCCATTTCAAGTTCAACGTGTAAGGAAACGACAGTATAGCGTTCCGGAAGGAGAACAAAAATGCAAATCACAAAGATGAAAATAAATTGAAACAAAATAAGTTGAAATCAAAATTAAATGCAAAAACACAACATAATTTAACAAAAAAAAGCAAACAAACAAAACGCCCAAACATCAGAATGTTAGAATAGAATATTTTATCGTTGGCGTGAACTTCCGAAAGCAATTGCCGAGAGGCATAACAGAAAGAAACAAAGGCATGTTAATTCACAAAAATACGTATTTCGAGCAATTATCGTGCGCATCTGAGCGTGCCTACCTCGAATTCATAAAATTTCACATAATTCCCTAACTTCCAAAAAGCTCGCATTGGAAACAAAAGCATGTGTAGTTAAATTAAAATCTCAATAAGATGTGGAGAGCGCAGTGTCATGACATTTGATGTGGACTGAATTTAATTCTGTTGAACCTCGAAGTCGAAGTCAGCAGGTTGCTGCTTTCAGAGTGGAATCGTGCGTACACTCGGTGCCTTTTTCTAAGACAAAGGTCGTCGGCACCGAAGAGTTGGTGAACTCTTCGTGGAGAGCGCTCTCGCTGGTGCGTCCCGCGTAAGCACACGTGCCGAGTTCGCCTCAAAGTGGGTCATTTTGTGTTGCATCACTGACACTCGTTGGGGCCGAATAGAACGCACTCTAACTTGTTTCTCTCATTTTGGAGTTTGTTACTTGTTACTTATTGAACTATAATACCTATATGTGCCTATATGACTCTAATATTCAGTTTTCCATTTTTGTGAAAATGGCAACATTGGTCTTGGTTTTGACAGTTGTGACAACTTTCATAAATTATACAACTTTACTTACATGGTGTTTAAAGAAAGTAATGCAAGAATTTTAAATTCAAAATTTTGAAAATGGCAACATTGGATGTATCAATTGACAGTTGTAACAGCCTTCATAATAAATATGTAAAAGAATGGCGGATAGGATTATTTTTATGGCGGAATTGAAGATGGGTCGAGCACGTGTCGTAGGGGGATGAGGTGTTGGTGGCGCAGGATCAATAGGGGTGGCCCAGTTGAGGTCGGGCGCGGCCATTGCAGACTGGAAGAACGAAGGCCCCAAGCATTGATTGACCTACTGACCTCAAAAATCGCACGAGTACCGCGAGCTATTAATAGCACACATACAACAACATCGCATCTACACTTGCACATAATTGTGCTTCTGCGGCGGCGGCGGCTAATTAGTTCATTATCTCGTTACCTACTCCTATACTTCAGTTTCAATGTTCCTGTTCTACGATGTTTTGTTATTCGTTTACATTTAGAATTTGTAACTTGTTTAAAATTAAAAGAGGTTAAAGTTCAATTTTTCTTTTTAATTAATTAAAATTAAATTATGATTATTGGAGC
>JASKGN010012814.1:0-16633 GCA_030556245.1 Falagria sp. GC000072 | reverse complement strand
CTCTTTTTGAATTTCCAAGCTTTTCATTTTTGTTTCGAGTGTGCACCGCGTGTAGAGCAAAAATTGAGAGCAGGGAATGAACTTCCAGAGTTATTACAAACTGCTGTATGGTAAAATTATAATTACAATTCTAGGAAAGACAGACAGCAAATTACATAATATTTTCCTCTAATTTTGATAATCTAATCGTTTTTGCTCCTAATGCGATTTTTATCCTTTAAACCTCACCCTGTTTCTAAACTTTCTTATCCCTCATCAAGGACTCCTTTCTTTGCCCAACACAAAAATCTTATATTATCCTCCCCTATAACTGTACTTCCTTAGATTTGAAAAGAAGGCACAATTCTGATGGACTTTTCTCATCGTGGTATGTCATGGGGGGAAAACTGAGGACGGTGGATATCGGAATGAATGCGCACTGATCAGTCGCTGAGGAAGTTTGGCTGTCTCTGCGGCGCGAGGAATTTCCTGTATGAAAAGACGCCTGATGAAGCATGAATGTAACGGATAGCAGACCGCCCGTTGTGTGCCCCACGGGGGAGGCAATGTTATAGACATGCATACGTGTGCGGTCGCCAAGCTTGAAACTTTTATTCGAAAACTCTTACTCTGAACCCCATGTTGAAGTGGAGTCAGCATTAGCTTCAGGTTATACACGGAGATAAAGTAAAGGGGGACAAATGCCATGCAATTCTCACAAATAAACTTCTATTCAATTGATAATTAGGTTGGGGGTGAGAGTTGAAATCTATCCTATGGAAATAAAAGAAAATTCTAAGAATTTTCAGATATTTGGATTTATATCATGAAGTGAGTATTACTTTATTGTGTGTTGTTGTTTGTTCTAAAAGCTTTTGTTGGTTTTTAGGACAGAAACAAAAAGAAAAAGTGAAAAAGGACTTCGTGGCACATATCCGCAACGTCCGGTAGCAGTCGGCCATTTGGGCATCTTCTGAACCTCCTACTGCCGACAACTGGCGTCAGCAAGCATCGCCAGAGAAAACAAAATTACAGCGCAAACTTTTGATTGCAAAAACTAGTTTTTAATGAATTTTCTCCAGTAAGTAACGACGCTCACTCGAACGTGACGTTGTGTAACTTATTAATTAATTTAACTTTTACTCAAACTCAATGTTTTTCGCTGGTTCTCCCCACTTTGCGTCTTTTTTTTGGGAGTTGTCTCGTTTGCACTATATGATTTAGCGATCCATCACTTTTTCTTAGTTTGGAAAACGCGCGCTAACCAATACGTCGCCATCTTTTCTACTCTTAGTTTAAAGGCCAAAGTATAGCTTTGGAAAACGAAAAGTTCCGGCGCTTCCTGCGCAGACTTTCCTAGAAGCATTTGCTCTCATAAATACGAACACAAGAAATCTTCGGTAGAGCAAAGAAGAAAGTTCGCGTGCTCGCACGTAAATTGAGTAACTAGCGAAATAGAGAGAAAGGCGCATTGTTTGATTTAAGTGCGTTACATTGTCGCCGCAACGTTCAAGCAAAACAACTACAAGAAGGGGTTGGGGTTCAGCCTTCCAATAGTTCAAGCAAACGAGAGAGCTAAGGACAAAAGAAACAAAAAGCAAGCGAGCAATGCTACAACATCGACGGGGTTGGAGGTTCAGGAAAAAGAGAAAAAAAGGTTACTCATCTCGTCTGGGCGCTTTTTGGCCCTGGGAAAACTTCCAACGCGGTGTAAGTGTATATTGGTTGCATTAGTTGGGTTAAACTAAAGTTAAAGTTAAAATAAAGTTTGCGAAGCAGACGTATGTTGTGCTAACGTATTGCGTGTGGCATGCATTGGGCTAAACAAAAGTTTCAGAAAAATCTCTAATGATCTGAAAGGAATCTAACATCTTACACAAATTTTATTGTTATTAACTTGTAAATTTTAGCACTCTAGGAATACTGGAATATTTTAATAAATTATTGACGAAACAGAGACCCTGGAATTCTACTGAAATCCTGTATTTATCCCAGAAATATCCCATTCCAAATTCGATTTACATTTTGTTTACAAGCTAACGTAACTTGTGATGTCTGCAAGTAATTGCTCTTAAAATGCGCATTTCCACCATTCGACCCGCCATTCGCACGCGCACACTTTCTCTTCGCCTTCGTTTTCGTTCAATTCCATCTATAGTCCTTTCCCCCTTCTTCAATTTCTACCCTTATTTCTTGTTCTTATACATATCCAAAATCGCCACCCTAGTCCACTACTCCTTCAGCAATAAACCCTTCACAACTAGTAGAACTAGAGGTAGATGTGTCTCTACTATAACCAAGATCCGAATTCGAATGAGGCAGAAGGAAAAGTTGGAGGATGGAGGGAAATGTTAAGGAAATTATAGCCGCCGGCCAGGACTTAAAACTCAAGGCTTGGCACAGCAAAGCAAAGCACGGATGAGGTACAGTGCCAGAGGGTGAGGTTTATGTGTATATCCACGACAATTCTACTGTCACTTCAATACAAGCACACTAAATCAAAACGGCTCTAAAGCTCCAAGCTCTGCTCCAAAGACTGAAGAGAAGTAAACCTTTCCCTCCGTCCAGGGGGGATCTTCGTGTTAGTGTTTTCCTTACGTGCTACAAGGGTTGCTACCTTTAGTACCTTTAGAACGTTAAGTACTCGATTTGATATGCTGTTAGATTGTTTCACTGAATTATATAAAATGACAATAGTAAATAAAAATTTAATTTGAAAGATTTTTAAGGGATGAAAACTTTACTTTTATTTATATTTCTTCTTAGGAAGAAATTATAATTAGTTTTTTATGAATTAATTTGAGGAATTATGAGTTTATGCGTTACCACTTTGAATGATGATTAAGGAAGCTTTGTTTATAGTCAAATCTCGGGGGCGATTAACGACGCATTATAAATATCCTTGTTGGGTATACCTACATCTAGGCTACGCTTATTTTAGCTGGGGGTGGTGAGACGTGCTTATGGCTTGCTCACCGCCAGGGTTTATTATTGCATTAAACGTTTTGATATACTCTCTTGTTTTCTCCCTTTATCTTCTCCCCTTCTATTCTTATTCCTTTGCTTTTCTTAAAGTTAAATCTTCAAATTTTAATAATTTTTAAAAAATGGAATTTAAAAAGTTAAATTTGAAATCAAAATATTTTTCATTTTAATCACATGAAAGATTAGTTTTGTGGTAACAACTCGATTTGATGTTTATGTAAATTTAATGAAAACGAGTGTAGTTCCTTCACAGCCGCACGCGTCTACTTTAAACGTCGTTAATTAAACGTGTTTTCAACTTTTCTACGAACATGGAAAATGGAAATACGCGGTAAGTGGAAGAGCAAAAATAAAACGAGTTCACGTTGGTACCTATACAGGATTATATTTGAGCGTTGGGGATTAATTACTAAGCTTGTTTTAATTAAGCCATAATGACGACTGTAAATGAAATTCTCTGTTAGTTGTGTAACTTCATGGATCAAATCGTGAATTATTAACAAAACATAATTACATACTTCAATCAATACTTCTTGAAACTTAAAATAGAAAGCTAAAAAATTTAAGTGTGTTGTTATTGCAAGTGTTTGTTTTTAAGAGAAAGGAAGCACGGTAAATAAAACTTGATAGATGCTTGTCTATAACGCGCTCGGAGTTTCCGTTCCCGTCCTAGAGTTTCCGAAAGGCGGGACGTTTACGTTTAGGTTAACGTTTACCTAGATACCTAACAAACCGAACCGTTTTGGCAACTAGAAAGTAGAAACTCTGGCACTGACTATCCATAAACCTCGACTTGTGTTGTGCCCAAACTCAAACGAAAGAAGTAAGTAACCTTGGAGGGAAAACCTCAAGGAATAACTAGAAGATTGAAGAAGGATACAAACCGAGTAGAGCAAAGAAGCAATCTCATTCGTTTCGTGAGTTCAGTTCATGGGCTCCACTTTAGTTTACAGCTTTTTCTCTGGAATCTGCTATCGTCAAAGCTGCATTGTTGAGTATTTACAACCCTCGCGACCTGCTTGATTTTACAATCTAATAAACTAGTTTTATTCTGGAAAAATTACACTCTATGCAAGTTTTATATAAAACTTCTTGTTTGTAGTTTTATGCTTGGGGTTTAAAACAAGTTGTTAGTACTTTACTTACTTATCTAGTAAAGGTACAAAATCAATGACTAGTAAATATATCAATAGGAAGTTTTGTTAAATTCAAATTGCCATTTTAATAATAATTTTCGGTAATTAATTTCTAAAGTTGAATATAAACACAGGTCGATATCAAAACTGCAGAGAACATCAACTAAAACTATTATCCACTTTAAAATCGTAAACTTGTTTGCGTAACTTAATTAGCCGTTAACTATTCCGACGCGTCTAGAGTATCTGGTACATAGCAACGCTGCACGTGTTCAGGCAAATTGAGCTAGTCTGTTAAGGGAGGAACAGGAAAAAAGGAAACTCGCGATCACGCTATTTTCCACTCCACTTCAGATGTTAGTAGCGAAGGTTTGTCTTGTTAACAATGCACACAGTTTATAAATAAATTATTAAATGGGGCAAGACTTTAGGGGATGCATGTTACCAACACACGTGCGTTTAACTAACCTAAAGCTATCGTTACATTTAAGCTTTTGTTGTACCTGTAGTCAAAGTTGTGTTTCTTGAGCTTTTTTTGCAATTGTCTGGGGAATGTATTTATGTATGGATTATTCAACTTGATGCAACTGGTTTTGTTTGTTGATACATTATTTATGGGGTATTAATGGAAGGCATGTTATAAGATTTTCAAAGGAGTGTTTATAACATTTTTGATTGGAAATTATAAAATTTTAAAGTTTTCTTATTGTGTTATGTTAATAACTAAATTTTAAAAGGAGTAAAGTATCAATAAATACGATAGTTACTTAGTAAAATTACGTAGTTGGAAAATAGGTAATTATCTTGTTGAAACATGGGGTATGCATGCAATTTTCCTTCCGCAAGAAGAAACTTTATAGTTTTGCATTTAATGTGCAAAACTTTGTTGAGAAACAAAAGCAAGGTGTAAAGTTTTAAGCGCATAACTTTAGGTTTCGCACGAATGTTTATAAATTATAATACGTGTGTTTAATCTAATAAATCTAATATAGAAATGGGAACTTTTTCTTAAAATCTAATTAGAAGATATTCAAAAATTATATTTTATTCAAAGCAAATTTTTAATCAGACTTCATAAAGAAATTATAAACTTTGTGATTTATAGTGTTTAAATAAATATGTTTTAATTAAACTATTCGTTAGCAAAAGCTCAATAAATTTCAATCGCTTCTGGCAGCCATGCCTGGTGCTCTATATACACTCAATAGATACCCATATACTGTATCTACACATCATCTACACATTCAAGCTTACAGCACTAGTGCATGCTTTATAATTTGCTAAATTACTGTTTACACTGCATTTTCCTCCTAACGCTCCCATCATTAATCAACCGTCCGCGTTGTTCAACTTACTTTCCACTTGAGGGTCATATTCATCGCGTATTAATTTCATCACCATGATAGAACAATAAATAAAATTCGAACCAAAAAATTAATTTATCATTTTCTAATTGAAAATTAACTTAAATTAATTGAAAAAGAATTTTAGTTTCTCAAGATTTTACAAATTAAATAAGAAGCGTTATATTAAATTCAAACACGCGTAGCTCCAATGTTTCAAGGAAATAAACATTTTTCAGTTGTTACAATTGAAATTGAATTCGAATCCGCATTCGCGTGCCCAACAATAATCACATTTTCATGCACTCATAGAACTCTCGAAGGAAAGCAAAAGATTATCGAAAACGCGGTGGCACGTTTGTTGGCGAAAAGCAATTACACACCCCTTTCGATTAAACTTTTGTTGCAATTCTTCCAACACTGAATATCTCTAACATTTCCTTGTACACGAAAGAGAATCTTCCATATTTTTCTTTTATTTTCTTTAGAATTTCTATCTCGAATCAACATCGCAAAAAAGACATTTCCATTATATTCTTCTGCTACTTATTTTCTCATGTTCTATTTCTAGATTCCTTTCGTTTTGTCTTCAAACAAAATCTGAAAATTTGATAGTATTTGTATTACTAAAGAGTGGTCGAAGGAGATTTTCCAGGTTTTCATTTGCGTGCGCATTTAGAGTCAACACTTATCGATATCTTGCCGAAGGCAGCACTTGCGAACTTTTCCTAGCCGAAAACCGATCGCGATCTGACGATTGCACGAATGAGTCCGTTTCTCCCCGTTTCCAAATCCCGAAAAAATACGTTATATATTAACTTTGTCCTGCGGGAAACTTTTAATTTAACTTCTTTGCCTAAGTGCTTCGTTCTTCGATCTCGATGACGTCTATCGGTTTACGAAAATGTGGCAGACTTTTCTTTATTTGTTATAATATACCATATACAAGGGGATGAAAGTTTTCTATTTAATTTCCATTCTCAAATTATAAAAATTTAATTTTCTTAAGTGTTTTCAGATAGTTCAAATATTTTAAAATTTTAATTTAATTCAGTTAACTTACTGTATAAATAAATTCAAGAAGGACGAAAATAAGGGCATCGGGGTATATATACATATTGAAGAGGTAGATTCGTATAAAAGACTCAAGGATAAAAGGTAGGAAGAGGATTTTCAACGGCATCAGCCGCAAATAACAATTATCGAATTCAATTGCCGATCGGATGGAGGTTCCTGGTTTCGGGTTTGGGTCTTTCAGGCCGGGAGCTAAAAGAAGAAGCGCCTTCTACCAAATGCATTGAAACCTTTCGCAGTGGCAAAACTTTTTAATTTGCTAGTCGCGATTTTAACTTCAAGTTTTCCTTCAGAAAAGGACTTGCAATCAATTTGAGTTTTATTGTTCATTAATAAAAATCCATCATGAAAATTTCATTTAAATTAAGGACCTTCCATTTTTTATTAGTTAAAAAAATTTGTTTTGAGAATATCACGATTGTAAGGAAAATGTATAAGGATAAGATTCAAGAATGTCCTTAGTGTGTTGCTCCATCATAATCATAACAGTAAAATCTCTGCCTTAGAACTCTGCCTTAGAACCTAATTTTGTATGCAAACACATCGGGATTAAGATAATCGTCGTCGTTTGTTCATTTATCCTTTTCCATTGTCCTTATCTACCCTATGAATTTCCATCTAACAAGAAAATATTTCCTTATTTTGCTAAATATCAATTTTTACAACTTTTATAATGTTTTCCACCCCTTATTTATCTCTTTTATAGGCAATAAATAAAACTAAACTTTACCTAAAGCAAAAATGTAAAATGTAAGTACATTGAGTAATTTAAAGAGTGAACAGAGTAAGTGAGACTTTTAGCCTGGATAACTATAGCCGGTGGATTTTAACGATTACGGAATGAGGAAAAATTACGAGGACAAAAGATTAAGGCGCATACGCAGGCATAAAATTACACGAGCGCGTTTTACGAGCGAGAGTTTTTTTCATCGGAACGGGTCGCATTGAACAGAGGAAAGAATGTTAATGCTTCAGGATGGTCGGCTCTTGTTGCTAGTCGACATAAATTATCTTTTTATTGGTTATGAAATTGTTGAGAAGCTCCGTGCTAATTGTTCGTTATGAAAGCTTTATATTGAACAAAAAGCTTCCTCGTTTCTTCACACGCATATATCGTATTTTATTTAGTAACATGTAACTTTAGAAAGATTTAATGGGAGTGTTTTATGCGAAATATTGAAATTCAAGGATAATTTATTCCGAGAATTTGAACTTTTGAATTTTTTTTACATATTTTTAGAAGAACTAGGTACCTACTATAAAATTGTTTACATACATATTGAGTAGCTCCATCAACTTAAAGATGGTCAGATAACAAGAAAGAAAATGAAACGCAAGGACTTTTCCATTACTGCAGAAGGTCCTGCACTTGGAAAATCGCAAGCACGTTTACGACCGAAGTAAATGTCAAATTGCTCTGAGTACATTGAGGTTACAACCCCCAACTGCATTCAAAAATTGCAACCTAGTTACACACACTTACCCTATCTCTTTTATCCTTAGAGTTTTCTCTTTTGTTTTTCTTCGGAAAAAAAGACTGGTAACATACCTGTAACAAAAAGAAAACAAAATTAGTTAAAAGAAAATAATTTTTTTTTAAAATATGAAAATCAGTGATTATATTTTTGGAAAAGCGTGGAAAACAGGAATCTGGCGTCGCGGGCCAGCGGCGCAAACGCTCGCGCAGCAGCCCAGGCATCGGCATCGGCGTCCGCCTACATATACAGCGGCGTCGTCGGCGTCGAGGATCGCATTCGCAATCCGCGCGCGTTGCGGCGAGAGCCAGACTTGTCTTCGCGTTCCCTGGCTTTCCTCCAGTGCTATAGATCACGCGAGCAGCTGGCACGCGAGAGAGCGGAACGCACGGTCCATCGCCTGGCTATCGTCGCTCCTGCCGCCGCCGCCGCCGCCACCACCGTCGTAGATTTTGGCTCGTTGTCGACGGTTCGCCGCCTCGACGCACTCGATAAAACATTGGTTTGCTTCGGTTTCGTGCAAAGGACAAACCGTTGTGTGACAACAAGTCGTCTATTTTTTGGATTTCTGTTTGATTCTGTTTTATGATGAAGTTACTGGATTTTTCTGTGGTTTGTTTGGTGAAAATTATGCGGGACATTTATAAGAAAATTCGAGAAGTTAATGAATAAAAAATTACGAAGGGCAGAAGAAATTTAAATTGGAAATTTACAACAAGGATAATAAGGACTTACAATGGAGTTTTCGATATTCAAGGATTTCTACTTGATGTTAATTGTGGGAAATCTTCTAGGACTAATTTATGGTACGTAAATTCATTTAATTCATTAATTAGAAGTTCATGAAATGATTATTATTCAATTAATTGTTGTTCGAGCGATTTCTAAAGGAAATTAAGGAAATAGTCAATCAGTAGATGTGCACAAAGGATAAAACACCTCCTAAGAAAATGACAAATCGTTTCCATTGCGATTTCCTCGCCAAATAAAAGATCTACGAGGATATAAAAAGATATAGGAAGAGGAGGAATTTGTGGCAATAAGTTTTTATTATGTTTTACCGTTTTGCTTGAATGGCGAGAGGAATAAGGATAAAAATGATGCTGTTGGAGATAGGTAGTGGGTGTTTACTGCCTCTTGGCGCAGCTGGCGGTACATACGGGGGCGGTTGCGAGCTCATGTGGGGATTATAAACGAAAGCGCTGATTAAGTTTCCACCTTGTTTCCGGGTTTCGTTCGTGGTTGCAGAAATATTTGGTGAACATGGATAAATCTTAGATTAAAAAAGGTTTTGGAAGCTGCATCCTTACGAAACACCTATTTCAAAAAAGGTGCGTGGAAAATTGGGAGGGAATAAAATATTTAAATTAATGGGCGATATATATCATGTTAAATTTTGATATATATCCGAGAACTTAAAAAATAATAAAAGTAAATAAAAAAGAAATAAAAAACGGGCATATAAAAGTTTAAATTCAAGTAGGGTCTTCCATTTATTTTGTATGAAAATTAATGAACAGGTAAAAATGAAACTTCCTACTATGTAAACGTGATTTGCATAGAAAAGTATTTCATGTTAAATTTAATGCAAAACCAAAGAATATTTCACTTTACGAAAGAAGTAATAAAAGTCATAAAATTTGAGAAAAACCTATTTTAAGTTTTAGTTCAACTTGCATTCATAGAAAAATTCCCTTATTTAATAAAAATTCTTCATTAAAAATTAAATTCATTAATCTACTTCGTTGTTTTCCATTTTAAAATAAAATCCAGGATACGCAATTCTCATTACTAGAATTATAATCAAGGGAAAATAATATAATTCATGTTTTTTTTTTCCCTTTGTGTTTTTATTCTTCCATACTGTTTACCATTATCATCGTTTGTAATTATTATAACTTTGTATAATTTTGAAAATTTTATTGGACATGGAATTCCACATGGATTAATAAGCCGATATTTTAGCAAAGAAATAATTTTGCTGACATGGCATCGAAGAATGTTAAAATGTACAATTGTAAAATGTAAAACTTACTCATGTGAAGCGATCATAAAAGTCAATCGCTTTAATAATAGCAATTCCCAGCGTTTTTATACTTTTATAAACCTGCGTATCCCAGGGCAGGAACAAGCTGTGACCTAATTTTATGATTCGCACATCATTTTATATATGAGAATATTCCAAACTAAAATTTATTTTTTATCAAAGTACTTGCAATCCAATTAAAGTTTTGTTCCAGGTTTTTGAAAAATACAAAGTAATTAAAATTATGTTTATTATTATAGCTACATAAAGAAGCAAAAGAAGAGAAGTAATAAAAGTAATAACAGAACAAACGATGAGAAGAGTAGAACAACGTAAAATTTAGCAATAGGTAAATTCCTGCTTTAAAGCGGTACAAAATTGCAATTTTACGACAAGTAGAGTGTCCGAGTTGGCTTAGGAGGAGTTAGGCAAAACGGATAGGAATGTATGCTCAACCCCTATTCTGTTTTCTATAGCCAGCGCAATGTTTTAACATATAGAACGAAATAACAGGGCAGGTAATGGTCTCGCAAAAGAAGGGCAATATCAGCGCACGTCCTATGTTTTACTATATTCTACTTTTGGAAGCTGGCAGTCGAGGAAAACCAACATTCACCGGTAAATTTTCCAACTATTCAAATATTTACTTGTTTCAGCCCGCAATTTTATAACATATAAACGTTATTTTCATATACATGTAGAAAATACTGCGTTTAATAATTAATTCTAAATGTTTTGGATTTTCTGTTAAATTTGTCTGAATCTCAATTTAGATTTTCAGTTGAAAACTTGAAATTTTTGTATAGTAATGCAAAGAAGTTGATATTTCCGGAAAGACAAACTTCACTGCCAAGTTAACATAGAAAAATGTCCGACGACAGGAAGTAGAAATTCAAAAGAAACAGCGAAATGTTTGCAAATATGAAAATATAAAAGGAAAATCATTCTAGCATGTAAATAACTTACAAAACTCAATAAAAACAATAAAAAACGTGTTTGGATATTTCATTTGCTGCCTGGCATATATATTTGTGCGGATTGACCGGCGCATTCACAGTGGCGCCCAGCGCCTCCACATGATTCAATGTAATAATATTTCAAGTTAATTAAATTACAATTTAATTTATTTAAAAGAATAAAAAATCCAAAGAAGAAAAAAGCAACAAAGAAGTTAAAAAAGTGCATTATTTAATGTTCCATCAATGTAAGTAAAGTTTCATTACTCATCAATCTTAATATTGTCAGTTTTATACACAACAAAGAAAGTCTAACTCTATAGTTGTATTTGTATCTATCGACATGTGAATATAATATCTTAATATTAAAGAAAAGCGACGCATTGGAAAGATATCGAGAGATATGTAAGACAAGAAGAAGGATTATGGCATTTAGCTGCAAATTGGAGGCGCCAGACACAATTTTTCCGATTGGTGCTCCTCTAAGCTTTCTGTCTCTCAACTCAACTGTGCGGAAAAAGTCGAGAATTATGCGCATGGGGATGATACAGAAAGAAGATATAAAAGAGGTGAAATATAGAACAAAAGAAAATGAAGAAGACGAAGCTTTCTTCATGCTTGAGAAGATGGAAGAGGTTCAGGATGTGTGGAATTTGTGTTCGGAGACACCGTTAATACATCCGAAAAACTTTGCTCCTTTTTTGAGCAAAAACAGTTTAGATGCTGCGAGTAAGTATACTACGCCATATTAGAAAGCTTGTATAATGTACGTGTTTGGCCTGTGTGCCAAAAACAAAAACGAACAAGGCCAACCGAAAAAAATCAACAACGAAATATAGAAAATAAGGACGAAGGAAAGCTTCTACAAGGATCGATATGTGATGATATAATAATTTGAGGAGTTGTTTTACTAGATAGCTCGTTTTACTATGGTAATAAAGGATATTGTAAATGGAAAATATGCGTGATAAGAAAATATCAACTCGTAAAATTGATAATGTCATCAAATTATTTCTATTATTTCCTAATTTTGATTTAAGAAATTTTCTGCTGTTTTTTTTTATTGTTTAACGACAAATAGATCAATTTCTATTATGATAAGAATTCTTGTTCTACGTTGCCATGCTTTTCATTTTGCGTGTCCTGAGATACAGGACTTCGTCCTTATTGAAAATTAATATCTTTACATGCCTGCACGCCTCTATATAGAAATTCTATTACACAGCTTCAAGAATGGAGTCTTCGATATCGCTTCTAACGTTGGTTACAATGCACATTGGGCTTTGTAAATAACAAGAGATTCTTGGTTGCCGCTTCAACGCGCTTTCTAAGGATTGCTTCAACTATACTCATGAGTGAAAGCCTTATTTAATAATATAAATCTTGATAGTATATTGAGAATTAATTAAAATTTATGTTGACAAATAATTCTACTAAAGAATATTTTATAAGATCATAAAACTAAATTAAATTAACAAAGTAATTTTTTTAAAAGCTCTGGGATAAGAATTTCGCATTTTGCTAACCTAACTGAATCCAAAGAGAATTTTTAACCAGCCATTTATTTAAAAACGTCCTTTTTCTTTTATTTATGTCCTAGATTTATGGCTTTTTACAAAAACCACTTTTTAAAAATAACCAAAAAGACATAAATTAATAAACTCTATTTATAAAATTTTTATTTCAAGCTTAAAATCAAAAACAAAAAAAAAAATCGAGAGAAAGAAAGAAAAACAAAAAGGTAATTTATTTTTCGGTGGATTTTATTGCACGTCTGACTGTAATAATCAATGAGAAATGGGCAATGGGTGGGAAAAGAGTTCCCAGCAGTTTAGCTTACGACTGCCCCAGGAACACAAGCAGTTTTGCAAGCTGCTGCAAACCGAGAAAAAAGCCACAGAAGATAATAAAAACGTAGTAGGAAATTGATCCGTCCAGATGGAAGAATAACGGATTAAATTTGTTGAATTTATGAATTTGTTCAGTCATTTTTCACCGGGCGCTTAGTTGGCTTTGCTTTGCTTGCCGCCTCCAAACAGAAAAAGAAACAATGATACGCACGTTTACACATATGACCTTCCACACAACATATGAAGAAATGAACGGAAGATTGAAGAGCAGATGGAAATTTCGCGTGCGTAGCAACAGTTTATGTATTATCGTTCCGTTTGTTTACGGCTTTGTGGATAAAGTTTGTTTTAACATTTTAAGCGGGCAATAAACCACTGCTTACCAAAAAGGGAAAACCAACAAAAAATTTAATCGAAAGGAAAATGTTAGGTACGAATAATTTGTTTTCCTTTATATTATTCTTTTAGTCTTATTATATCAAAAAGAAATAAATTCGTTTATATTCACATCATAAAAATTATGAAAATAAATTTTTAAATTAATTGTTTGAATCAATTTTAAAAAAGAAAGAAAACCTGAAGTTTTCCCAGGATAATTATAAAATTTTTTGACGCTTTCACTTTTTGATACTTAACATTTGCTTAACTCAAGTTCCTGACTGCTTTAATTAAAAATTTAATGAGTAAAACTCACTTAATTTTCTCACTTAGTTGAAAATGAGAGTTTCTGCCATTCTGAGGCTTTTCCTCGTTTTGGGGCATGAATAGATTGAATTGAACATCAAATCCAAACGTTAATTTCACGAAATTTTAGTTAATGACCAGTTTTATGCTTTTGTCGGCTCAATTTGTACCCCTTTGTGAACTGGGATTATATTCATTTATCATTTTATTATTAATAACCGAAACTTTAAATTATTTAGTCCATAAAACTTAGGATTTTCTAATGAGAAAAAAATTGATACAAGTATAAAAAAAAGTGTGAAAAGAAGGGGGAAGTAAAAGAGTCCTGAAAGAAACCGACAAGAGGGAGCTGCACGTCATAAATAATCACGGACCTGCACTCGGCGAATCGGTCTTAAGGGTGCACTAAACTCTTCCGGTTGGTTCTGACTTTGACTCAGCTCGTAATTCCACACCAATTCTACACCCTTTCGCCTAAAATGTTAGCAAAGCTTTGGTGCTCATTCTCTACGACTGCGGGAAATGGAACGATGAAGGTGTGCGTTTTATCAATTTCTTTCCTTTGTCTGTTAGTAGCGCAGAGTAGGTTGTAAATCATGTCTTAAGACAAGGAGTGAAGAAGAGGTTGGGTCCATAGAATGAAGAATGAAAGGTGGAAAATTAAATTAAAGCATAGAAAGGAAATCGATTTTTTTGTTTTTATAAAAATTCGAAATTTAAAATGTCACTCAACAAGCCCTCAAAAAATGCATTTTCATGATTGCATTGTGAGTTTTCTTCGTGTTTCATCACGTAAGTATTTATTATTGTCTTTTATGAAGAAACGCAACTCGGATCAACTGAAGCAAACTAAGAACCAATCTAATCGTGTCATCTGTATTTATAGCATTTCAAAGATAAATATTTAATGTTCAATGCGGAGCCGAAGCATAATACTTCACTATCGTCTGCACAATTTCTTAGATTTTTCTTTAGTTTGTAACGTTTTGCAGTCGTTTGTTTGTGTGGTTTATAAGAAAATGCATTCCGCACTACTTCTTCCTCATCTTTTATCATCTTGTATTATATTTATAACACAAATAGACTGGAATTGAAAGAAAATGAAATGAAAGTTTCTTGCAATGCTAAGGAAATATTACTAGCAAGATGGAATGGACACTTTCAGATACTTGTATATTTGAAATTACTTTAATCAGTGAAAATGGGAAACCTGTCATAGTGTAGAAATATTTACGTATAGATTAAACTAACCACAAAGAAAGTTTATCTATTGAAGATGCTTCGTCGGATTTAATTATAAATAATGCTGATTTTGATTTATTACAGAAGTTTGGATTAAGTTTTGATTTACTGAAACTTTTCTTACTTTTCTATATCTTATATTGAGAAAAATAAAAAAAAAAACAGAATATAAACATTAAATTTCGTTGGAAAATTTTCTATGGAAGTCTAGACAATATTATTCTACCTTCGAATTTTCTTCAATCTATTTTAAAGTGCTCACTCACTTTCCTTTCTTTTTTTCGTTTTTGTTTTTATTTCACTTCATTTGTTCAGAAAGTAAGTTACTTTTCTCCTAAATTTATTTAATTTTTTATCATCTAAGGTACTGCAAATTGTTTTATTTTTGTTTATTTTCTTTCAATGAATTGAAAAAGTACTTTTTCTTAGGAAAAGGTTTCCAGAGTTTTTCTGCGTTTTCAATAAACGTGCGACCAAGTGCAGTGACACAAAGAAACATTTGAAGTTGGACAAACGTGCAACATATAAATAAATTACTTTACAAGCGATTTAAGTGTGCCGACGAGCGCGAATAAAAAACGACTGGGAAAACCAACTCAATTCGGATTTTGTTTTAAATTTGTATACAGAGAAAAGCTTTTGTTTTATAACAACAATAAAATTTCATTAAAATTTTAAAGAGGTCAATATTTAAAAATTGTAATGATGAAGGAATGAATGAATACTTAAGGGTATGTAGGCCACCACAAAACAGTGAAAAACAAACAAAATTGTTGATTAAGTAAACAACCCTGTTCAAGCATTGTCACACCTCCACTGGTTGTAAAACAAGCAAAACACAATATTTTGTATTGGTTAACACTTTCATTCATATTTTCGTAGTGGTTTTCCCCCAATCAATAAACTTGTGTTTTTCTATATTTTTTCATATTTCAGATTTTTTGTTATTACTGTCAACAAACTATACTAACTTTGATCAAGCTAATTTTAAAGTTCAAAAGAAATTATTCAATTAATTTTAATGAAATGTCAGAATTTTCAGATAGAAAGATATCAAAGATCTGTTCATAATAAACGAATAGAATAGAATATCCAAAACAGACAAACAAACCATAAATAATTGCGGTTTAATTATGTTAAAATGTTTCATAACCTATTTAGGAAAGTTGCGTTCGGGTGCGCCCCGAATTGACAAACAAATTGCTCACTGGTGGATGAAATCGCATCAGACCGAGCGTGGGACGTTTGCTCTGATATAGAAGTGAATTCAACCCCTTCGATCAAAATATATATATTCACTGAATGTTTGGAAAAACTCGTTTCCAACAAAAACAAAAACTAGCTTTAGAAAATAAATAGGGGTGGAAATTTGAATTGGAATAATTTATTAATTATAAACACTTTTAATAAAATTCAACCAAAGAAATGAATAAATATTGACTTAAATAATTCTTGTGTAAACTGGAAACTCATAATTCAAACTCGGGACGTGCGTAATTTACGTTAAATACGTATGTTTGCAATTTCGATTTTGGTTTAATTAATTGTCGGTTCAATGGGGGGAATACAGCAATGCCAACTCGCAATCCGTACAAATAACGGATTTCCGAAAAGTGGAAAGTTATGATAAGAGAAAACATGACGGATTCAAATTAATATTCGATGAAATTACCATGGAAATGCTCGTTTATTCATGCTTAAATTATGGTCAATAATATATAAATTTAATCTATATTTGTTACCAATTTACCTGAGATTACATACAATGTTTAATTTTGAACAGATTATATTTAATATAATTAGAGACGAAAAGGTTTCGTTATTGTTGATATTAAATTTTACTAATACAATGCTATGTTCAATAGAATTTGTAATATTGAAAA
>JASKGN010012802.1:0-10188 GCA_030556245.1 Falagria sp. GC000072 | reverse complement strand
GCTTCTATTGGATAAAAATAATTCATTTTTTGATATGTTGCAAATAGTATTGTTCTGTATAGCATCCCAAAATTTCAAGTCTGAACTTTAATTAGTTTTCGTGTAATTAATTTAAACGTAGGAAGACAATATCTCGAAAGATAATGCGAATATTTTAAAAATTTATTCACTGATATATTTATATTAATAAATAGACTCATTTTCTTACTTACAATTTTCAAAATTAATATTGGAATAATTGCTATAATTTTTTAAAGTTAAAAATAAAGGAAAGGTGCAACGTAATGTAATAAGCATTCAAATTGAGGGCTCAAAACTTTTGAAAAGGATAGTAATACATAATTATCTCCAAACACTATAAACTTGAGATATGTTATGTTGCTTGTTTTATTTAAGAATTTAACCCTTTTAGTAAAACCGTCCCTTGTGCCCTCTAAATAGATATAACAAGGACGCGTGATACAAGAATAAGAAGAACGGAATCTTTTGTCGAGCAGACGCGACCGAGACGAACTTTTTTCTCGTTGTTGATTTACTCGCGAGCGAGCCCTGCATTCGATCCTTTCTTCATCGGTAGGCAACAACTTAGCCCATATATAAATAAGTCGTCCTCGAGTAACATATGTGTATCTATCCACTCATATAATACTCCATTCGTTTCGCTCTCGTTCAATCCGTCCTATGCCCTTGCCGCCAGTGTAAGTAATGTTTAAAAGTGAAATCAAGGCCAACGCGATAAAAATATATTTATATCATGACTTACCTATACGTTCTTTGTTTTGATCCAATTTCTTTCTAATTAGTCCGAACGTATGCATCTGAATTAATTAATAACAAAGCATCGATTCGTATAACGAGACCTTGAATTCCTCCAGGGGTGTAATTGTGTATAGGATGCGCCACCGGTTGCCTCCACATTTGCTGCCGGGTTGTTCCCGGTTCGGTTCCCCTAAATATAGCCGTCGGCGGCATGGCGTGGCGTGGTGTGGCGGTTGAGCGAGCGAACCTTCGCTGGGCCAAGGTTAACAAACCCTCGCGAGGGCGAAGCGGAGTGTGCGCTCGCGCATTTCGGCGGCGTTGCTGCCTCGCGTTCGCACAACCTTCACCGCTGTGTCGCTGAACTCGCACCAACCTTCAACTCTCAGACACTCACTCACTCGCTCATTTCTTCTCTTCTTTGTATGCGTGTGTATATGTGGGAGGCGGCATTATACACGCGTCAGGGTTGTTACACCCTGTTGCTGTCATTTCATTTGTTTTCTTCTCGGAATAACTAAGAAAGTTCTAGAAAACAACAACTTCGACGTGATATTTTTATATCTTAGCCTGATACCGATAGTCCAGAAACACCCTCACCCTAAAACTTCACCCAGAATTCAAGTGATCTCTCCCTAGTTTCGTTTTTGTTTTCCCCCATTTTAGGTTCAATCCCTCTTGTCAGAGATTGGGGTGAGTGGTTTATTTCGTTTCTTGAGAAGGGTGAGTTTGGCCTTCACCATGCAAGCCGCCGCCGCCGTCGATGCCGCCGTTCGTTCCAAAGACACACTTGCGTAAAAGTTCAGGGTTGCGGCCCATGCGCACGCTCCAAATATCTTGCGTTTTACCTTGTAGGGAAGAAACTACGCAGTTTCTAAAATCCCCAACGGTTCTTTAACACGCTAGATTGACATCTCGCAACTAATACAATTTTTGGTTCTAAATGTAGTAACTGTAACTTTTTGTATCTAATTTTAGCTGCATTCGTTATTTTGTTAAAGACTTTATTAATGCGATTTATTAATGACATTAATAATGAAAACATAAAGACTTTAATAAAATTACGAATGCAGCTATTGTGTTTTTTTTTTGTATTCTGTATTTATAAATGTTGAAGATTCTATAAATTGCTTTCCCCCCTTTCGAAATAAAAATAAATTGAAGTTGGCGTTGGTTTGAATGTAAATGTAGAGTAGTGACTTTGGTAGTGGTAATGACATTGGTAGTAGTGTTAGATAGAAGGGAAAACCTTGAAGACCCTTCTCGCGTTTAATCTAGGGACATCTACGAGGGCGAGTTGCGTACTATTTTTATGAGGTTATTTTTACCCTTGGAGTTTTAACATATAAATAAATATAATGCATAAGGGCAAGGAGGAATAAAAACAGAAAAGAAGCAAAGAAGAAAAGATTGGATTTAACAAAAGTCTACTTCTTTAGTTTAATAAGTCGTTGCAGACGAAGGACATGAGAAGAATGAACCAGACAGACATATGTATTATGTATTTGAATATGTAGGTTAGGATAGGTCTCTCACCTGGTCAATGTATAAATAATTAGGTGAGAGGATGAAAAACTAAACCTGTTGTTAAAAAAATAAATAAAAAAGGTCACGTTGGAAGAAAATAAATAAACAAGTTTAGGCAACCAACAACATGCCGCCGCGCCATCTTGTTGAAATCCAAAATTTTATTTTTTTCTGAATTTTCAAGTAGGCAACCAAATTCACATTCTCATCTAATCCATTACCAAACAAAAAAAAACTAGAAGTCTATAGAAAATGCACTTGTTACTATTCCACCCTTAACTAACTACCCCTTCTTTTCTAACCAAGTTATTTTAATTTTAACCTGCCACTCTAAAACTCAACTAACACACCATTTAAATTAAAGAAGAACAAAAAAAAAAACAGAAAGAAAGTGACAAGTAGATAATAGGTATAGGTCGTCGTCTGGATATTCCCCTTTCTTGTTTCATCCCTTTTCCATTCGTCCTTCAAGCTAACCCCGTTGGCGCATTGCTCCGCAGTTCTCCTTTCTTTCTTTCTTTCTCTCTCATTTCCTTTGTTTGTGTGATGTAGATATACATACATCTACTAGTAACATGGAATATAGGGGTGACGAACAGTTGCACTTGCACGCCGACTATAAATATCGTCCTGAGGCTGAAGCAAGATAGAATATGCCAGACGGGGTTGGTGTGGGGAGCATCGTGGAGCACTGAACCCAACTCGTACATCAGTGGTAGTGCCAGACTGCGCTGTCTTGCTTCCTCCTGTTGGAAAACTTGTTAGTGTCAGTGCGCTCGCTGAATCGAGTATCAAGGGTAGACGGGATACCGGGATGTATTGTGCTAGACGTGCTGGCGGCAGGTCCCTGACCTCGTTTAGCCCCGCCCTGCACTCGCTTGCATTTGCAACCCCCTCTCATACTACCATTTTTTTCTGGTGTAAATTATTGTTTTTATTATTAAATTTTAGAAAGTTGTACTATTTATCATTATCCGCCATTCTCAAAAATATAGTGATATCTAGTAACTTTGATATTTCCTTAAATTTTTAACTTTTTGGAAACACTTAAAGAATTTCTCTATTTCTCTTTAATTAAAGTAATTTATTATATGTATTTACACGCTTTTACTTAGATTAAGTCTACTTAATATCAAAGTTGTAAATTGTAGTGAGTTTAATAAGTATTGTAACTTTCTCCAATTCGCCATTTTGTGACAAGTGTGTAGGTGTCTGTAATAAGCGTGAATGTCAGAGAAATCGCAGCGTGCGCTGGCGATTTGATGGAATGCGCCGATGCTTGCAACCTTGCACTTTGCGCATCGGGCGTATGAGTCACCCAAACGGGGTTACTGTCTCCCATTGATCTCGTTCACCGACTGAAACAACTCACTCAGTCTAGTATGTGGGAGGAGGTGGAGGTTCCAGACGACTGACTCGACTTTTAACTTCCTTCTTAATTTCCTAATTACTTTTTAATCACATAATCAATAATTTTATCATTATTTACACCCGTGCTTTATCAATTTTCTAATTAACTAATGTCGAAAGAAAATTATATAATTTTCATTAACTTTCATTTATAATTGAATTTAACAATTACCAATTTTCTTGATTCTTCAATATAATTATGTAATTGTTGCTATAGCAGATATTGTTTCTGAAAGCTTCTAGAATAAAATAATTCAGAGATAGATGGATATAGTATAGATAGAATATTTGTATTAGCCTGTATATGTGTGTGCATAGAAAGTTGTTCTGGTCGCGACGTGAAAGCAGACAGGAGGTCTAGAGTGCAGGAGTAGCAGGAACGTCGCGACGTGGATGCCGGCACTAGGGTGTTGTCATGACGACAAGATGCGTCCGTGCAGGAAGTTAGCTCGCGCCGGCTTGGGGTGAGGGGCGACATATATATTGATGTCGGCGGCGGCAACTGCACACACGAAAATGCAGTCGCGATCGATACTTTATGGAAAGGGAAATGAAATTGGAAATGTGGGTATCTATGGCTTTTAGTTTAGCTCAAAGTCCAAATTTTCTTTAATACTTTCCCCCCAATATTAAAATGTACCTAATTTTATTATTTTGGAAAATTCTTCTGGAAAAACTAAACGAAATCTAATTTTATTTACTATACTATATAATACACAATTATGTTATATATACTATACATATACTTCATACATAATTTGTTTACAAACTAAATAAACACGCATGCTAAGAAACAACGTGCTCGATTGAGTTCCAACCAATAAGGATTGATACAATTTCCAAGTGGGGGAATGTGAATTTCATTCATTCATAATACCGTGTTAAGTACACGATGTGATTGTTGGCGCCATCTAGTAGTGTAGACTCGAAGCGAGTAGCAGCAGTTTTCCTGCTAGTACTACAACAGTATGCGTGTAGAGGGGATTGGGTTACTCACAAATATAGAGTAGCGAGAGTCTACTAGAGAGTGCTGCCACTCGAGGGGAAACCCGCAACTTTAAGAGTTGAATATACTCTCGCTGAAGTTGTAATGGTGGGGATTTGCTGTGGGCGAAAAAGAGGTCGATAAAGCGCGCACTTGGCCTTCAAATCCTCGCACGTCGTCCGGGATTCTAACCTGCGTCATCGTTTGGGAGCAACCACCACGTGGAAACCCTCTAATTTCTCTATTTTATTTTAATTAGAAATTTTATATTATATTTATTATTTATTGAAGATAAATTCAAATAATAAGTTAATATAATTTTCAATTTTTTCTTAATTTTATATTTTTGATAATTGTAATATATTGTATATATGATAAAAGATAGAAAAAGATGGGTGTATGGATAGATAGCTTATGAATTGATAGATGGTCTTTGTTTCACACACTCATGGCAATCTTGATTGGTGAGACCTGCTTCGAGTTGGTTGAACCCGCGACGCCTAAACTAGGCCGACCGCGATCTCTGCTCGCGTTCGAATCGCACTGAAACAAATGCCAAGCGGTTTCAATATAGAATATATATATTGATACGGTTATTTGTGTGTGTAAGTGGATATTATTCTACAGTTCTACACTGTTAGATTATACAATTTAGTTAATACTCGCACATATTTGAAATATATTCTGATAAAATAAATTTTTATAAATTTTAATTCAACATTTTTAAATTTGCATTGATTTTTTTAGAATTCAGTAAATATGGAATTTATTTTTATATCAGTGATGGATTTAAAATAGTACTTCGATTTTTATACCTTAAAATTAAAACAAGCTAGAAATTGATAAGGACCGTACTTTGAGCATCCTTTACCTTTTAAGTTGCGTTTTCATGGTGGCGTCGTAGGCGTGACATGCGCTAAATTTTAAACCAATAGGAGGCGAGCATTTCTTCCCTATTCTTTTCCTATTGATTGAAAATATTTTGTCACGCCTACGACGCCACCACGAAAACGCGCTTTTAAATGCAATTTGCAAATCTAAATTTAAAAAATATTATAAATACAGTACTGGAAAATAATTGAGAGTGCTCGAGGTCGTCGACACCAATTCCATTCGTCGACTTATTATGAATTTTCTCTTTTAGTCTTCAGTTTAAAAGGTGGTCAGCAGCATAAGTTCTTTGCATGGATTGTCGCCATTAACACGCGAATTCTTCATCGAGTGCAACGACTTTGAAAAAGTGAAATGAACCACGCCATAAGCCACAACGCAAATAAATTAAGACCGAAGAAAGTCGGCGATTGTAATACACAATGAAAGAAAAAGTTGTACTTTCACTATAATCGTCGCTAAAGAAATTTAAATACAATTTTAATTTTATTTCTTCATTCAGGATTATTCTAGAAATCTAAAAGATTTTGTTGATTTGAAATGCTAACGGTAAAGGCCTTGAATACGACGATGTAATAAAATCTATTTTCGTCCTTATTTATCTACTTTACCTAGAACAACAGTTGAACGTTACTCGTCAAGTCAATAAATTGATTACTTCATAGATTAGATTGGCAAACACACTTAAGTCGAATATAACAATTCTTCTCTTTCTCTTGGAAAACCACAATGATCAATCAACTCTCAAAAAACCAAAATTTCAATCATTTATATGAAAAAGTAAAAAAAGTTTTCGCTTGTTGAACGAATCACATTGGGTCGTTGACATCGAACCAAGCTGACCTCAAAAATTGAGGTCGCAACATTTTTATATACCAATAATAATCGTAATACGAGAGCGCGAACGTACGCAATGTACGAATGCGGTCCGAGAGAGAGAGACACACGCATTCGATAGTAATGCAAATGAGAGAGATATTTGCAGGTTTGTCGTTCGGTTGCCTGCGAGTGAAAAAGGCAGGCAGCAGGAGCATACGCCACACACAACAAACACGCTGACACACATTCCGAGCGTCGAACCGATCTCGTTTTACTTTTGCATAGCACGCACACATCTTTACTTTATCCGAATGATAGATCCCAATATACTCTCACACATGTAAAGAGTTCTGATCTAGTATACAGTATACACGTGTAAGTGCGCTTGGTAATCATCGACTCTCATAAGTCATGTAATTCCTTCGACGCGTCGCGTCGTTGTCTATTTTCATGTCACATAAATTACTTAACTTGCTTAAGTCACTTTACTTTAGTCTAGTCGATTAGTGTTATCATAAATTTAATTAAGATAATTTTCCTTAAGTCAAAAAACTTGAAAATTCAACCCTTGTAGAATATTTTTGTTTGAATTGAATAAAAAACACAACGTATGAGTGGGTGAGAGCGAATGTGTTGATATGAATTGTATGTGTGTGTGTGTATTTGTACGAGGCGTCCCCGAGGTTTTTGGGTGAACGGCCTGTCAGTAGGACAACATTAAAATGATCTTGATGACGTAAACGCAAAGTTGGCAAGGCGAAACCTATGTACCAACCGTACACAGTGAAACAAACAACAAGCTATATAGATTTAACTAACTAACCAACACTAACTTTGTAAACTTACTTAACTTTACACATTATACTATACATACAAAACTTAAGTCATATTACATGTGTTTTTCTACTACAGTATAAATAACTTAAACTCATTTACAACTAGCAAATATTTTTATACACGAAACCATACAAAATAAACAAACAAATTTTTACTTAAATTAAGTTGACTTAAAACTTAAACTTATTTTTAACTAATTATATAATTAATGTTTTAAGATAATTTTACATTATTAGACTAACAAATGAACACAGTGTATATAGTTAAGTACAATATGTATGTTTTTTTTCTTCATCAGAAGTTTCAAGGAAAACTTGAGAAAGGAGAGTTTCAGCGACACGACACGATGTCATTTTTTCGATATTTTTCTGTGTCAACGCCACATTAGACTGCAATAGAAAATGATAAGCTTAAGTACGAAAGAGTAAGAATGACAATGTGAATGATGTGGAGGTGATTTATGTGCGTGTGCGCACGATTCGAGGTTCGCAGGACGATGAACCGATTGGTGTCTCCTTGCAATTTGTCTAATGCATTTTCTCCAAGTCGTATTTCATTCATTCTTAACTTTTAATTTATTGCTTTTTTAAACAGCGCAGAACAATTGAAATTCATATGCATATTCAATTTGGAATTAACTATAAGGAAATTCCGTTTGGTTTTAGGTTTTTTTAAGTAAACATAGTTTTACACAGAATGGTAAACTACTGTTAACTAAACAGGAGCGTTATTAGACCTTGAGGAATCAGGTCAAATGGATTATTCCCTGTGGTAACCACGTGGCTATTTGATTTTAATAATAAATTGAGTTTTCCGGATTTTTTTATATTATTTGAAGTTTCCTTTACTTACTTAACATTATCTTTTATGAAAAATATGTATGACTTAAGTAATGTAAACATAAAGTTGCTTAACTTAAGTAAAATTGACTTAAGTCCAGAAAATTTTAAAATTGCAACTTTAAAATTTCTCTTGAGCGAAACAAAACAAGAAAGAAGAAAAAGTAATAATATAAATAGGGAAAGTTTGCAAAGTTAAACAAAGCGAATCTGATGTGCACGGCATGTAAGTTGATAGCACAATATAGAATACTTAAGTTATAACAAGTTGCTACTTAATTGACACATTAATTAATTTAATAACATTCGCATATGATTAACGAATCATTTATACACATGTCGTGTGTAATATCGCTATGGATATCTAGATTCATAAGTAGTCAGGTATTATGGCATATCGTATGCATGTGTACATAATGATAATTCTAAATAATAAATAATATGCAATAATGGCACTCTCACTGACTAGTATTATAAATCAGAGCAGAAATTGCTCGACGGTCGACGAACTCCTTCGCGGTATCGAACCACTGACTCTAAGATCTCCATCAATCTTTCATGCTTGATGCCCATTACTTGCCACCAATTGTTTCAAATTTATGTTGTTTTAGAGTAAAACATCGATAATTCGAATTAATATAGATATAGTGACTTCAGAAATGTCCAAGATTTTTGTGACTAAAATTTATAACAAAAGATTTCCATTAGTTGCAAGACACTATCTAAATTTCACTTTTCATTTTTACAACTTTTCGGGAGTTAAATTAAAACTATTACTTTCAATACCTTCAACGTTGATTTTTAAAACAGTGTTCAAATCTTGATTTTACTAATTGAACTAACACCACAATTTTCTATATCTATAACGACCAACTAAAAAAACCAAAGAAATGAAATACATTACATAGCATACAAGGCCATTCTGAAATTGGTAAGATGAACATTAGACATTCTGGAAGACAAAATCCACAGCTCCCGGCCCAACCACAATATCAGCAAGGCTAAAGGATTTCTCTAGAGCAGTGCTTTCCAAAGGGTAATCTGCAGAAAAGTTTAGGAGGTCCGCGGAATATAATACTCTTTACATATTTATTTTTTCTATGATGCAAACTGTTATTTTAAAACAAAAAAAAAATTAAAATAAGGTAAATTATTTTTAGGGGTCCATAAAATTTTAGACAACACATAAGGGGTCCGCGATAAAATAAGTTTGGGAACCCCTGCTCTAGAGTCTAGAAATTTATACCACAAAACCATCACAAATGGCGACATATAAAACAGCATTTATTTTAGTAAAAGAAACAAAAATGATTTTTGATTGGAAACCATTCCCAAGAGGGAATCGAATACTCCAGAGCAAACTTTTTAATATATGTACTTTAGATTATTGATATTAAAAAGTAAAAAAAAAAACTTAAATCCACCAACAACAAAAAATAATAGAAGAATGAAATATTGAAATGTCAAGGCATCTAAATAATTTGAATATTCTCTTATATTTCACTCAATAGCAAGTCCAAAAACAAAATTAATAATCCCTGCAATAACCTCTATCTACATCTACTCTTCATATAGTCATAGTTTAACTGTATTAAATAGAAATCGTGAGAGCAAAATTCAATTTAAAAATTTAAATGTTGTCTATACAAATTAGTATAGTGGGCATATCACAAGTACATTTACTTCAGTTCAGGCTATACCTACAAGCACATAGTTAAATGCTAAAAGTAGAAGTACAGAAAATACATTGTGATTTGTATTACTACATTATTTTATAAATGCCATGACGAATTAATTGCACGTCAATTGAAATCAAATGCTTAGTAACTTACTAAGGCAACTAACTAATAACGGATCGAAGGGTAAATAACAGAATACCATGAACCCACAGTTGACCGACCATGTTATACACAGGTACGAGTGCGTTGAGTACATCCAACTAAGTTTTTTTACCATGAATGAAGTGCATTATGCACTTAAGTTTTAAACATGTAGTTAGTGTTAGACTCTATAACACTTTAACTTAAGTGATAGGCTAGTTCTAAGTAATCTTATTAATCTAAGCGTGAATCAGAAACTCAAACTCTCAGAAGAACTTAGATTGTCCAAGGGCGACCAATCCAA
>JASKGN010012796.1:0-12022 GCA_030556245.1 Falagria sp. GC000072 | reverse complement strand
TGTAATGATGTAGCTGGGATGCTAGAATGTATAGATGGGTTCCCTTGGTGATAAACTCAAGTGGACTACGAGGATGACAATAAGCAATGACTTATATGAATGTGTCACAAATCTTATTGGGATGTGTTTATGACCAATTATCCTGGCGGTGGCAATAATTCTGAGAATGATGAAGGAAAAGGGTGGATTTGGGATTTGCTATAATAAATTTCAAAGATTTATTATTCATTTAATGTATGGGATTATTGTAAATATTTTAATGTTATTTCTTTGAGTTAGTACTTTTAAGGAAAAGTCTGTAGCTTTAACATGGAAATTATTTCATTATCTTTTGAAGTTCAAAGAAAATTGGAGGGGAAGGAAATCCATAACTTGAAAATAATATAAATTGGAGGTATGAGATGCTTATTTAGTTGAATAACCCACCCCCACCACAGCAATAATTTTCAGATTGTTTTATTTTTATTCTTAAAAATTACCAATTGTTTTTTGGTGTACCCCGGAGCCATTTGCGGGCATTTATATCCACGTGATCTTTGATATAAATATATACCTAATTCGAACGATTTGACCTATCAAACACCTTTATAGTTTCCATCGCCACAGTTCTAGAATCCAGGTTATTCAGCAACCATAAAATTTACATTTAAAAGCTATATGATGAAAGGGAGTAATAGAACAAGTAATAAAAGACGTCTATTCCAACAGTGCAGCACTAAGAATATTAAAATCCAACGTCTTAAGCAAGAATTATAAAGCAATCAAAACCGTCTTAATCATACACCTACTTTATAAATCCTGAATTGAAATAAACCCAGGAATAAGGATAAAGCCTCATTTAATGTAAAACCATTTATAATTTCCGAATTATATCCTGATGGAGTATAGAGATATAGCTATTGATCGTTTAAATCTATAGCGTGGATTTAATTACAGACATTTTTAAACTCCATCAAATCCACATCTGAACAATATCAGCAACTTTAGCATCAGAGCCATGCATGCATGCATTATATTCGTTGCTCGCACAGCTCATAAAGACTCTCAGTGCTGCGAGCTGCAACAAAATGCATTATTCCAGAAGTGTAGCGGCAAATGGCTCGCTATGTATTAGCAATACATGGGGAATCTAATGCAATCATATTACACGAAGCAAATGCAAAATGCAGCGAGAACAGAGCACAACGAACATTACTCCTAATAATAACTTACATAAAATCTGCGCCTACCGACGCACAAATTGCTTTCTCGTCTACTCTCTTCTAAGTTCCCTTAGTGTTTCACTCAAATCGCGGAAATTAATTACATTTCACGCGAAATCCAAGCGGAATTCAATTATGTTGGAAATTATGTTTAAGAGTAAGGTCGGGAAATTCATATTCGAGGAAGGAAAATTGGATTTTTCGAGTTTTACCTTCAATGAAATGTAGATTAACACTAATTTCACTATATGGGGTTACCAACTAAGGTAAGATTAAATTAATCTTGCTGCTTTTCCCACTTTCTTTCTTAATCTAATAAATTTATAACCTGGAGAAGCTTGGTGGAAAATCTTATGGAAGGAAGCAGGTTTAATTAGCTGTCGGCGTCGCCTTCCTTATTTCCTTCCGGGTCTTATGAAATGCAGACAGAAGTACTTCATTTCGAAATTATTGAGTTTCGATTGAGACGAGAGGACAATTACTGTCGCATAGTTTTAGATATGTAAGTGCTCTTATTACTAAATGCTCTCGGCACTTATCACCTGGATTCAAGGAGATATCGAAGCGAATCGCGTATTCATATATCTACCACAATGCATTGGCAGGGTTAGCACTGCGTAGTCATGGCAACAGGTGGCTCACGACCATCGAGCGCCCTTGTCATATCAAGGTCTCAATCAGCTGCCACATTGTAAAGAACGTAAAAAGTCAAATGTTCTTATTATAAATTCTGTTTTTTGTAATTTACCCAAAGGGCATTTCCTTATTATTATCCTTAAAGTTTATAATAGAATATTATATATCAAGTTGTGTTGATATCCCAGAGTTGTAGTTATATTAACATGCGCGGCTGCATTTTCACTTGGCTTGAAATGTGCAATGGCAATTAAAACTTTTTGGACGGGATACAGTGGGTTGAAACGTGTTCAGCCTAGAATCCAGGACTCGAATTGCACAAAATCATTACGTGCGTTCTGTGGTTTTCGTGGCTGCTCGCAATAATGCCTGCTTCAATAAATTCAGTTTCGATGATTAAATGTTTACGCTTTGGTGGATTTCTCCCTTTGATAACAATTCCATTAAATTTAATTTGTTCGATATTAAATGTGTTTCTATTTGGAAATTTAAACTTTGTTAAATACTTCTCTGTTTAAAATTTTTTTTGTAAATTTACAAAAACATAATTTTTTACTTTAGAAAATATTTTCTTTTGGGAAAATTTTCTGGAATTTTTGTATTTTCAGAAACATTGAGCCATCTTGTGAATAAAAGTTAAACTAGAAAGCTCTCCTTGAACTACAAAACAGGTTTCTGCTTTCAGTGAGCTTTGGATTTCTTAGTAAGTTTTGGGTATTCATTCAAAGAGGGCTTTTAAAACAATCAAATTCAAATCTTTTGTAAACTTTATTCACACCAAAATACTCACATAAATAATACAGTTCTAAACTGTCCAGTTCACTAGCTTTCTTTTCGGCTGTGATGGAATGCCAAACTGAAACAAAAAACACACTTTAAATATTAAAGACTTAAAATTTAAAATAAAATAAAGTTTATTTAAAATTCACAAATGTAGCAGAAAAATAAAACCCATAAAATTACACCGAAAAACAACATAAACTTCGTGAAATGCTTAAGCACTGCACAACAAACTAAATTTAAATTGGAATAGAAATTAAATGGAGTTTGAAACGATCGTGTTTATAGGATCCAGTGGGTGGCTGTTAACTTCCACGCGTGTATTTGCAAACTAGTAGGCCAATTATTCGCATTTATCGCTGGCATTTCTCTACGCAAATTTCTATTACCCAAGTTTGAAAACAATGAAAACTTTTCTGGGCTGAACTAAATACTTTACAGATTATTTTGAGCAAATTCACCTCGTTGAAAGTATCCAAAACAACCGCTTTTCTTCTCTTGTTCTTTTATAATTTCCTTGTCTCGTTGTCGTAAATTTTCTAACTCTATAGCTTCGGCAATGGTTGGGACATTTTCCGATTGGCTCGCTTGAATCTGCGATGCTCTTCTTTGAGCAGCCTAAAATTGTTCACACTTAATTAATTAACCAAATGTTTAAAAACTTTGCAAATTACCATATCCCAAGAATTCATATTATTTGAAATTGTGTTTTGCACTATGGAAAAGTTTAAAAAGAAAATTTAAGTGGAAACACACGCACATATTTAACGCGACTTAACTGACACTTTGAATAGTCCCGCGCACAGCACGACCAACACGCGATACTATTGATAGACTAACTTAGTGGGTTGTTTGAATTTAATTTCCTAGCAGTCGTCGAAATTCCTTGTCAGGTGGGCATTGGCAAGTCACCAGGAAGCAACGCACTGCTATTTTTGACAAAATCCGCAGATTATGCAAGAAGGAAGACTGACTAGTTGCTTCAATTTTAATTTTGACATGAGTGAATCGAATGCAGAACATGGACGTGTGTACATTAATTGTGCAGTGGTTATTGCGAGGTCATTGGGATCTTCTGTTATTTGTAATTAGAACTGGGAAAGCGGGAGTCGAGTGACTCTATAAATATCTGTTTGAGTTTTAGGAGTTTAGTCTGCTACTCAATATATTTAAGTAGTATTTATATATACAGGGTGTACCATAAAACAATTTTTATTCCAATAAATGTCCAAATTAATTAACCTCAGTCGTCCCAACAATTAAGAAATTAATTATAAACACTCCTAGCGAGTATAAATTCCAATAAGTATCTGACTGAGTTGATGTTGAACAAACATTACGAGTTTATTATGGAAATAAACTAATTAAAACCAATTTTGAGTCGTTAAGACCACCACCACCGCCTTGATTTTTTCCGCCCAAACGGCTATCCCAAAATCAAAACCTACCAGCTGCTCTTGATATAAAACGAATAAAGTTGTTTAATGTAGTTAGTCTCGTTTTGATGCCATGTCTTAAACAAATTAGAGCAGGATCATAAAAATCATCATCTAGGACAAACCAGTCTGAATCCCAGCCACCTCAATTTACTCTTGTTCACATCCCAAATTCAGCAGCAGATAAAAAAAACAACATTGCATGTTGTCATAAATAAAATTAATGGATTTTTGGGAAAACAAATTTTGATTGATTAATTGAACATTTTCAAATTTGAATAAATAAAATTACCGAAGTAAAGTTTAGCTTTAGACTATAAAACCAATAACATAAAATAAAAGGACACAAGACAAGAGACAACAATTTTTGATAAGATTCTTGCATGGCGCATACCACAGACCAATTATTATCCCAAAGAATGTGTAGAAGGCTGATGAAATCAAGAAACAAACCAAGCTCAACTTGTTCATAAATTTGGTTGGAACGTTAAAAATTTAATTGTTTCCCTAAATTCTCGGTTTGCAAAATTTCGCAAGTCCACTGAAATTATACATCCTGACGAATGACAAGGAGTCCACGAATTTGCGGTTGACAGCAGCAACAGTCTCGGTAGCTGCAGGCAGGCACAACAGACGTTTGTTTTATTGGATTGTCGTCTTGTCGGACAAGTCGTTGGTATTTGCTCCATATAATCACGCGCGCATACGCCACAGGCGTACAAACCAAGAGCATCAATATGAAACCAAAAAAGTTGAAGAAACGAAGAGATGAAAGGAAGGCCCACCTCAGTCCCGGAATGTCTGCACGGGTTCTTTGATCCTCGACCGCGCAAATACCCTTGTTTTCTAAGGCTATTAACACGTATGTAATTATACGCGCGCGTATCTGCGGCGCGGCATCGCCGTGAGGCGGACCCCTTCTTTCCACCAGGTCCTCGCTTAGCGCCGTGTGTGTGCAAATATCACAGAGCGCCGGTACCGGTTGGACCTTAATTTATGAACGACTGCCGCCTCCTCTTTTTCGGTGTTCTTCGTTCGTTCTCTGGGATCAAGACGACTTTTGGTCGCATGGGAGATTGGGAGCTGTTTTATTTTAAATGCTTCACTTTTATATACTGATGGTTCCAATTCTGATCAAGATTCCCATTTGGGAATTCTTAGGGTTTCTGTAATTTTAGTCTAATTGTACAGGACCTAGGAACCAAAAAATTTGCAAGCTTATAAATTTGGTACCACATCACCCTTAGCATGGAATTTGAACCCTAAAATTGGAGTTTGCACAACAAGCGGTATACAGAATCAGGTAAACAACAAGGTTTGAGAACGCGCGCGTCGAGTGTATATCTCCTCGTTAAACATCTCACGCCAACAAGGTAGAACCAAACCGGCGTCAAATTATAGACCACTTGATCGGCGATGACAGAGAGGGTGAGCGTGATTCATATCGGTCGCGATGCCCCGACGATTAGTCCAGCCAGCACCGGAACACACGATCTCTAGTAGACTTCAAACTCCACTCCCGCATTCTCCATGGCCATCGATGCCCATTCATCGAAATACCCTTTGATCGTATATCCAGATCCAAATCCTTAACGAGTCGAGTCTTGGGCGCCGCGCCACGCCGACAATAATTTCAAAAACTCCTTTTTCTAGTCGGAAATAGTTTAGAGGGTATCTATCACCCATCGATTAATTAAAGAATAAAAATTGTTACACTTGCCTCCCTCGGCGGCGTAAATCAAAGTCCAAACATATTTCAAGGTGAATCAAGGCGTTTAGGCCATCGCTTGCAATCGGCAGCTAAAACGCGAACAAAGGACAATAACATCACTCCACGGAGCGAGCGCTTAATCCTTTCGTTATGATTATTAATAAGCTTTGGGAACGAAGGGCAAAGCCGCCGACCCCATTATTCATCGCAACGATCGACACGTTTATAGATCGACTGGCAGTTCGTAAAGTTCGTAAAAGTATTCGAAACAACACTAAAAATCGAAAGCGGATCACAAAAGACGACCAAGTTGATGCATGAGGATAAATTAAAAGCGGCAGTTAATAAATTTTCCCTCTTTTTGAAGGTTCGGCTTTTATTTTATGATTGAGGTAATGTGCTGGTGTGTGGCCGGTTGGTTAATCATACCGATGCCGCCGGTGTTCAAACAAAAGAGCCGAAATTACACGCTGTAGACGACATTCTGTTTTGGGAGGAAATAACTAGTTAGAAGTAGAGTTTTATTAGAAATTAGTCATGTTATCATTTCGAAGTTTAGCAGAAAAAAAAGAAAAACTCAACATGGTTTACTAAGATGCAGTTAAGTTTGACAGTTTTACTTTTGCTCTTAGTAATTTGTTTTCGCCAGTTTATTTATTATGTAGTCCAACAAAGGATGAATTTCGAGTTTTCTCACTGACGAAACTTTGTAACCAAAACCGCAAAAAGCTTCCAACGGCTAATTAATTGTATAGACCAAGAACACGAAATACGAAATATTTAAGAAATTGTTTCTTTCCTGTTTATCTCAAGTCTATTGGAGATGTGGTGATGTTACAGAAGGTGAAAAAGTAATCAGAGAAGTGGCATCCCTACATCAATTGTTTCGAGCCTTATTAACAAGTCAATAAAAACATTTCATGCCTGGTTATATCGCCATATCCCATCGTAGTTTTTGTTTCTTTGTTCGCACTCTGTTAAATTGTTTATTAATTTGAATATCAGTATCAGCTCTTACCTCATAGCCGCCACTCTCTTCGTTGAGTCAGTTTTCCACGAATCCGCGTACTTCTTCATAACTTCTTATTGTTAGCCGCATCTCTTCTTACAGAAGAAGCTCAGGATTTGGTTCTTTCAACAGCAGATAATGGATGATTATGCAGTTGGAAGTGCACGTACAATGTACTTTTTACAACAATTTTCAATTAATTTATTAGGCTCAATTGTTCTCGGCTTGCTTCTTTAAAATCGAAAGCTTTTCTAGGAATTCAGTTGGATTATTGCAATTGTAGTGAAAGCTGATCAATGTCTGCTAACTATTCATTATTTGATCATTAGATCTTAATTATCTAATCAGCACTTCTACGCTTATGTTTTGTTCTTTAGTTTTGGTGTTGGTATTGTTCAATGTTAAAGTCGTCGGCGTGCGGCTTGTTAGAAAAAAAGCAATCAAATTAGTAGCAGTGAGAAGGTTTGGAGACGGATTTCCAAGAATCAGGGTGAGAATCCGTCGAGCGATGGACTGAACGGTAAGTTTATTACTGTTTGAAACGACTGACAGTACATTTAACTAAATCTTGTATTATTTAAAACAAATTTTACTTCTGAATTTAAATTTATTGAAAATTTGTTGTTTTACTTCTACAAAATATTTTAAACCTAAGAAAGAAAATTTCTTCTTCTAGTAAAACCATCGAAAGCTGAGAGTGAGTAGATGACTGAGCAGGGCTAAAACATTTTCTGAGAACGTTTACACCGTTTCATCGAACATGGAGCAAAATTCATGGAAGGTTTTGTAAAATTTCTGGAAAATTATTTCATTCACAAATTCTATACTTACTACAAATCCCTTTAAAGAAACAAAAAAATATAAAATTTATCAAAAACCTTTGAAATTATCCAATTAAATTTATGAAGTTTATATTTTTTATTACAATTAAACTTGCAAAGCAAGATTTAAAAAAGTTACATTGCTAAACATACAACATTTGTTGCTTGACTAAAGTTGACATAAGTTGACGAGTGAGAATAAAAACTTAAAACCAAGTCGTGTCTTGCATGATGTTCATCCAAGGAATGTCAAAAATTTCTGTATGGACTTGAAGCACCGCACACGATGTATAAAACTATCTTTAAGCTGCGATACTCATGCATCAATGCAATTTGAACAATCTTCGTGCAATTTTACAGTACAGAGCCGTACATGAGTTAAGTCAAATCGAAAATCTTCAAAGCCTATAGAGAAAAACTTTGGTTACATCATCGATCTAGAGATAGAAAAAACAACAAAACTAATCTTCTCATTATAACCACGTTTTAGCAACTTTACAACCGCAATTCAATTCACACGCTGATAAAAACGAAAGTGCCAACAATAATAGAATGCATTATGGAAAACCCAATCCTCAAATCCATTTGCATCAAAAACAAACAAAAGCTGACGAATGTGCAAATTTGATTTACTTTAATAAACATTAAGAAAATCCAAGGTTTGGAGACCACTGAATTTATTTAAAACTATAGCTTTGTTAACGGGGGAAGCGTTCCGAGGTGTACGACCAAAGAAAAAACCTATTATCGCATCCAATAACGAAAGCAATAGGTGGCTGATTAATTGTCCATGTAAACGATAATTCGATACGTCTAAGTAGCCACAGCGACAATTCCAGGAATCGAACGTGATGACTCTCCAACTGAATGAACTATCATCATACAAAAATATATCAATGTTTTAAAGATCTTCAAACTCAAAGAAAAAGTCTACAAAACAAAATTAAGATTTAGCCTTTTAGAATTTTCCAAAATTAACAAAGTTAAATACAAAATATTAAAGAATTGACTATTGTCACAACATTCAACTATTGGTTATTGCCTGTCTTACAGAACAAAAATATGTCAATGTTTTAAAGATCTTCAAACTCGAAGAAAAAGTCTACAAAACAAAATTAAGATTTAGCCTTTTTGAATTTTCCAAAATTAACAAAATTAAATACAAAATATGAAAGAATTGCCTATTGTCACAACTATTGGTTATTGTCTGTTTTACAGAACAGAGGGTACTAACAACCACAAAAGAATTTCTGAAATTAGTCAAGATCTCCTTGAAAAGTGCGCTAGCAGAAGACTTAAGAAACTGAACCGATTAATTTCTCGCTTAATCCATTTCGACTGTTGCAGTCGTACAATAGAATGCCAAATTGCTGCAATTAATTAGTTGATGCCGACCAGTCCATCGTACAATGCACATTGTTGGCATGACAACGCGTATCGGGCGCTTGCAACGCTCGTTTTATCGTTTTTAATTGCCGATTGTGCTAGATTTTAATTAGCATCACTTTGTACTCGCTCAAGATACACACCAAATACTAAATATCTTTAATTGTGATATTGTTCAGTATTTTTACAATTAGTTCTTGAGTGTTATCATAAGCTAAGAAACCTTCGACTTAATATAAAGAGTGTTCATTGTTATCAATTTAATTCTATGAATTAATTAAAATATAAAATGATATAAAATAATTTATTATTTCGAGGAGATATATCAGAGAGTTGTAGTACTAAATTCGAATGAAAACAAAGCTTGACCTGATTTAGCTTTAACCCTAAGAGCAGAAAAATCGATTTTTATGTTTTCATATACATCTATTTTCATAGTTTAACCTCGATGTCTATAATTTGCTAGAGCTACCATTTCAGGGGTGCATTATACAAAAGTGGTAAATTTTGAGTATCAAAATGGCTGAAGTAGAAAAGATTAAAATATTTTTAATATGACGCACCTCTGTATCATTCCCCAATGGATTTTTTTGTTTTCATCTAACTATCCGATATTTTACAACAAAAAATTGTTTCAAGTTGTACAAATTTTTACATGGAGTAGATTATATAGCTTTCGTGTGGTAATCCAATTAGTTACGGCACCGCCTTGGATTTTTGCATTTTAATGGCGCCCAAGAGACCAACAAGAAGAAAAGAAAGATGCAAACCACGAGAATCGATTGGCTCGAATAGCAGAAGAGTGAGTATCCAACAGATAAATCGCTACAGCTTCTGCAAGCAATTAGCAATTGAATCCATCGAAGCAGAACGATGGCCCTTCCTTCGCTTCATCACAATTGGCAAAAATTTCCAAAAGTCATCTAGAACATCGGATTTGGTAACCCAACAAATTTTAACTACAGGATTAAAATTAAAGCTTTCCAAAATTGTTTACAAATCCAACATTCCCAAATTTGATCAGATATATTCACTAATCCAGACATCATTACTTCAATACTATTGGTATAATATAGATTAGCATTATGAGTTTATGACATACATAGAGAAATCTTTAATAGTCTGAAAGCTATATAAACAGGCGAGAATAGTAGATTCCAACATTCGAACAGACTGTGTTCATTGCGTTTGTTGATGTCGAAGGTCTCTGGCACGCCGACGCTCGGTCGAAAATTACATAACATTACATCGACGCGAATACACTCAGTATACATTCGGATTCTCGACGTCGTCGGCAACTAATTTTGAAATTCGCCTTCCTGTCTTCAGTACGTGCGTGTGGCAAGCGAGTTCTCTATACATATTTCAGCGATATTTTAAACGGTTCCAAGTGAGTTTAAACCTCATTCGATTTGAAACTGGAGGTGCGTCGTAAATCCACGCAATTAACCTCGAAGTTACCTGAGAGTGTGAATACAAACACGGAACACTCGAGCGTGTGTAACCAAATAATAATCGTTTTATTATTGCTAGTGGACCTCGTGCTTAGCGAGTCAGTCGATTCGAGACGGTCGAAATAAATCCGCGTGTGAATTCAATTTATTCTTAAATCTAATTTACTTTGATTCTGGTGTCGAGTTGACAATTTGTAAGTACACAAATTGGAAAGGGGTGGTAATATAATTTTAATTTGTTTTTTAATGATTTTTTTTGTTTGTAGGTTTTCGCAAAGAAGGAAATCTGAAGGTCGCTCTTCGAATTAAAGTAGTAAGTGTTTTTCTATATTAATAATCTCTGGTCTAGTTTTAAGAATTAAGTAAATTTGGCATTTAAACAATGAAGCTTTTCTTATTTATTTATATTTGTTCAATGATAATTTATATTTAACTTTAAAATGTTGATGTTAACAAAGACTGAGACTTGTCTGAACATATGAATGTATTTATAAATATTTAATGAAGCCTTTTAATAATAAAGTATTGACTTATGAGTACAATCGATTGAAACCATAGGTCATTTACTAATTGAGTTATAATTACGAATATGGTCAAACTAAATATATAATTGTATTAATATTATGGTCATGGTGGTAATGACATTCGATAATAATCTATTGATAATAGCAATTTTGTCTAATTTTAAATATTATAGTACTTCCGAATAGAAAATAAACAAAACCGGATTGAAACATTACAAAATCAATGATAAATGGTAGCTACTAGCTTGTAACCTTATGAACTCTATGAACTTCATAGATCCCCATAGAATTAATTAATAATTTAGCAGGAATTCGAGTTATTGAATAGAGAAACATGTCTGGTCATAAATCAATTTTAGTATCAAAGTCAACATGTTCAAGCGATATGATATTAATAATTTTCTTATTAAATAACAATAATACTCTCATAATGTTTGAATGAATAGACTCCATGTGAGTTTCTCCTCATATGTTGTGAATGGCAAGGTCATTGTTGTAACAAATCCTACATTAAACAAACTAACATGTATCCAATTATCTAAGTATAAACATAAAATTCTTTATGAATAATCTTGGGTGTAAAAAAATTATAACTACAGTACTATATAATCTAAGCTAGAAGAAACCATGTGGTAGAGATTAGTAGCTCAACTATCAAAGAATGTCAGAGTGGCTGTTGTAGGAGAGAGGGAGGGGGGTTTTGCAATTGTTCCATTATAAATATTTTGTAGTAACTATAGAGTAAAAAATTATAAAACAAAGGGCTTCAGGGCTGCAAGATCACTTACTCATCGCTCCCGGCCCAAAATAGGGATATTCAGGCATGTTACCAAAATTCCAGGCTCTACTCATTACCTTAAAATTTTTGGTAAATCTGTTTGGAATTGAGCTAGCCAGAAAGTTTCATAGATTTGTAAAGCTAGACATTTATAAAATTCCTTGAATTGAGGAGGTTTTTCCCAGAATTTGTTAAATCTGTTGTTAAACCTACATTTCCATTCTAAAATTTATTCATTTAATTAACATAATTTATAAATTCTTGACATTAATTTCCATATATTAC
>JASKGN010012735.1:0-37098 GCA_030556245.1 Falagria sp. GC000072 | reverse complement strand
GTTTAAATTCTATGTTTATGTCAATCATAAACCAGCCCTTACTCTTCTAAATACAAACACTACTGGAAAAGGACAAGCTCAACTTATTATTTTTAATCACATATATGAAATAATAAACAATACAATACATTCATACAATATTATCTTTAGTTAGGTATTATCAATAGCAAAGTGTTAGTAGACCTATGCAACTGTAATTAATGATTTACATTCCCTCCACTATTAGTTTGTACCTTATTCTTAAGCATAAAGTTCTTCTGGTGTAACTTGAGGTAGAAGTCATTCTTATTTTACAATACCTGAAAAACATATATTATAATAAATATACAAGATACCTTTATAATAGATATTGTTACAAACCATTTATAAGGTTCTTTTGCATCATATCACTAAGTATTACACTAAGCATGTTAATATGAAACTCTTCCGTTGGACAATTGCAATCAATTTCCATTCAACTCTCCTAGAAATTACAAAACTCTGGTTGAATGCTGGTATATGAAGATACAACTTACTTTTGAACATGATGGACATTCATTATAGAGATGTCCTTTGCACTGTTAATACTCTGAAACAAATTTGAATAACTTCCACATAATTACTTTCAGTCAAGCTTGAGAAACTAGTTACATTAATATTTCAGAATACTTGCATAATATAAGGCATTGTCCATGCATTAATTAAAGAATTCATTCAATTCAGTAAAACAGATACTAGCTGATTTTGAATAAACAAATATAGATATAATAAATTGAAAGTTAATACTTTTACCTTTTTCAAATTTAACATGACAATATGTCCCAATTAGTTGACAAATGAATAGTGACAAAAATTGTCTCTGACCTGTGCATCTGACAATTTACAATAACAATTATTCTAGCATATGCTATTGCTATCATTACCATATTGTCGTCCTCCTTTATCTTAATATCCTTGTCCTGGTTCTTCCATATAAAGTTTCAATACTCCTGGTATTGGCCAATGAATAAATCACCTAAAAGTAAACAAAAAAAAACAAAGTTTTGTAATTTAAGACCATCATGGCATCATGTTTACAGGCATACTTTTGTTTCTTTTGTTCATGCTGTTTAGTTTCCATCTCAACATTTTAGATTGCAATTCTTCAAGTTACCTGAAAAAACACAATAATGCATTCTTTTCACATTATGAATGTAAAATAATTGTGCTTAACTTTAATTTAGCCTTCTGTGCCTCTTGTTATAACTAAAATCCAGCCAGGTGATGACTTAAAAGCAGTGACACCATCTAAAAACAAGGAACATTATTGTAACATATTATTAAACATGATTGAGACCATGAATACCAACAAGACTTGTATGCAAATTATTTATCCCACTAATTTAGGTAGCAATAATTAAGTTACTACATAATCATGCAAATTAGTAAATTGTACCTGTATTATCATTGCATCATGTATCCTGGATGATCCAATCAACTGTACATCATTGATACCTTAGTATATAAATGTCTCTTTGGTGTCAAAGTACCATAAATTCATTGTATACCCTATAACAAATAAAACTGTTAGAATGTTGAAATAACTTAGATTTAATATGGTATCGCAACCATTAGTAAGTGGCTGCACACTCAAATTCTTTTGTCCATCTTCATGCAATCCATGTACACTTCAGAATAGGCATAAATCATAGCTTTACAAAAAGATATTTCTACAGATTGTACTGAGTCCAGAATATGTATCTATTATACCATGTCTCGCACATGCACTAATGTTGTTTTCACAAAAATTAATTCAATTGAATACACCACATCACAAGGCAACTAAAAAGTACCTTTCAACTGCTACCCCGGTTAATTGTTGACAAATTAAAGCTTAATTAACAATAAAACAATTTAATTTTTACAGGTAAAAGAAGTCTTTACCATATGGGTGTTTACTGAATTGCCTATAGTAACATGTTTGAAAATAAACTTTATATTAAATATTATAAAATACTTAATATAATCTATTCTTACCTTTTATTTAAATTTGTTGCTTTTCAACTGCATGCTAAAAATATGAGATACATGTAAATAAACAGAATTTTATGCCCTTTTATCTGATATATCTTTCAATCTTGCTATCATATGGGGGGCGGTGGACAAAATGGGCTTTAATGTTACATACTCTAAACGTCTAAACAATTGCAATAAATTGAAAATTTATTAATGGTTGCTTAAAAAAAATATAAAAGTTGAAAATATATAAAGTTGTATTAATCGTGAAGATATATTTCATACTAATAATTTACCAAATAACTTGGTAGTTGTAAAATGTCAGAAAAAAATCTCCGTTAGAGCAAAAAAAAAAGTTAGACATGTACTATACATTTTACAATCTCCAGCAAAAATAGTCTTTATCGTAGCCACGTGCAATTTTAAACACATAAATGCATTTTCACAACTCATTTATTCATAACATGTAATTCAACATTACCTTTTGACGGTAGTGGTATATGAATTGTAATACAAACGATGAGAAAACATGCATGAAATAAAAATAACAAACTTCCTTAATTGCCAAATGAATAATAGCACAAAGTAGTAAATTAATTATTGCGTCCGTAACATAAATGATTTGAGTAATTTATTAACATGCCAAATTCTCCTTCACACTTTCTTAACGATTTGCACTACGTCTTCGTCGCACAAGACGTGGTCCTTTCCAACTTTTTGGGGTTGATGTTTTACAGAACTTCCCCACACGAGTGCACTAAAATACAATAAAACATATTTTAAATTGAAGATATTCAATTCCATTGAAAATCCTTACTATTTAAATTCCTTAGCAATAGAACGATGCAATTTGTTGCAGAAATCTTCAACACTCGTTCTTTCTGAATGTAAAACCACTGGAGAGTTATAATCTGGTAGTTGTCCTTTAGGTTTCGTATATATTCGGACAAGTTTCAAATATTCCCACATCTTCTCTAATAAATCGTCAAAATTCCATTTATGATGCGCAGATATAGGCACGCAATGAGGTATTTTATAAATTACATCCAGTTCTTCAATGCTTATTTGATCTGTAACAATAGTATTCATATTAATTCGTAACTATAAAAAAATTGCATAATTTAGAAAATTACCTATTTTATTGAGTAAATAAATGCAGGGCACATAGATTCGATTGCCTTCAATCACATCAATTAAGTCATCACTAGTAGCATCATAACGTAAAGTTATATCAGCATTATGAATTTTGTATTCAGATAAAATGCTCTTTACTGTATCTGCATCGAGTTCTGATTGAGGTACCATAGAATTTAAATTAACACCACCCTTATCTTTCTTTCGAAATGTAATATTTGGTGGCTGCTTATTTAACCGCAAACCAAATCCTTCCAATTCATGCTCAATCAGTTTCTTATGTCCGAGAGGTTTTAAAACATCCAACACCATAAAAATTAAGCTACATGTGCGTGCAACGGCAATGACTTGTCGACCTCGACCTTTACCATCTTTTGCACCCTCAATGATACCAGGTAAATCAAGTAACTAAAAATTCAATTTTAAACTATAAATATTTTTCTATGCAATAAATAAATGAAACCAAATAAATTTATCATTTAAAATGCATTAAGTTTAAGTTTAAATTCAAAAATTTTATATTTTATGTTTTGTCATGCATGAAACTTGATTGATTTAAGAATTTTTCTTTAAAATAACATTATCAAAAGACTTTGTACTTACTTGGATTTTAGCACCTTTATATTTAATACATCCAGGAACTGTAGTCAAGGTAGTAAACTCATATGCAGCCACTTCCGAATATACACCAGCTAAAGTACTCAATAACGTAGATTTTCCAACAGATGGAAAACCTACAAAACCAACTCGAGCATCACCAGTTTTAGCAACATCGAAGCCTTCTCCTGTGCCACCGCCGCCACCCTTTGGTGTGATAAGTTCTCGTCTTAGTTTCGCCAGACGAGCTTTCAAAAGACCCAAATGACCAGCTGTTGCTTTATTCTTTTGGGTTCTAGCCATCTAAAAGTATTGCGTTAGGTTAAGATTATTCGCACCGTGAATGAAATATTTAAATTACATACCTCCGACTCGATGGCCGCAATTTTTTCCAATATTGTACTCATTGTTGAAACTACTAATTGATTTTGTTAATCCAAAATAGTATAAAAAGTAAAATATAAAATTCAAAATAAGCACAGATCACATTTGATGCTGTTCGCATGTGGCCAATTCGATGTTGGTGTTGGTGTTGGAACAAACTGATTGGAACTGATGAATTGATTACAATGTTGCCACAGTTAAAGTAAAAGATATTTCAATTAATTATTATCATTTAATTGTTAATTATAAATTTAAAATTATATCTAATATATAAAGAATTTAAACATGCTATTCTTTATCTAGTTATTACATTTTCTTAAATTTATAACCAATTAAAGTAGCTTTAAATCAAAAATCGATGCATTTCAATGTTTTTCTTCTTGGAACAAAAAGCCGTTAAAAATTTTTTGGTTTGTATAATTCCTAATTTAAACAATAAACTACCAAATTTGAAGTTTTTTAAATTATTATTATTATTATTATTATTATTATTAATTCATCTCTTTAAAATGACAAATCACATTCCACAAAAACTAATTTCCGGCTGACTGTCAAGAAACAGTCAGGCGGCACTCATTTCTCATTGTACGACCAGCAACTCTGGCATTGAACTCAACATTACGCCAATATCAATTTCGATTATTTGGAGTTGGTCTTACAAGATTTTCATCAAATTTGTAAGTTTATAATTTATTTGATCTGGTATTAGCTTTTCGCATATGTCATTTTGTCCTAATTCCAAAGTTTAATGTCTTATTAAATGAAACTTGTTCTCATTTATAATTTTTTTTCTCACAATCATTTTTATCATGCACTAGATAGTGAAGATAAGATAAATAAGAAATATCAAACATGGGTGGTTTCAGTTCAAAAAGTTCAACAGGAGAAATGTCTGAAGAGAAGCTTTTGGAAGTTAAGGCAATGATCAACAAGGATCTTGTGGTAATCTTCTCCAAGTCTTACTGTCCATACTGCAAACTTGCAAAAGATGTATGTAAAAATTAGTTTCTTTTTTTTCTTTATGACATAGATATGTTATTGTTATCTAAGTAAATAAATATGTATGTATTGCATCTTTAGGTTTTCGAGAGCTTAAAAAAGCAATATACTGCCATTGAATTGGATACAAGAGCAGATGGAGATGAAATCCAAGCAATTTTATTTGAGTTAACTGGAGAAAGAACTGTGCCAAGAGTTTTTGTGAAGGGTGAATGTTTGGGTGGTGGATCCGACGTAAAACGCCTCCATGATAATGGGAAATTGCAAGCTTATTTTGATTAAAATGATGATTCATATAAATATCATGTGAAAGTGTATGATTTTTAATAAAGATTTTGTTTTATACATAATTATATATAGGTTCAAAGGTTATCAATTCTGTTATGATTGGTGCTATTATTTAGATTTTATTCCAAAATGCCAAATTGTGTTATAGACAGAAACAATTGCATATTCATTTCAATATAATATTTGTGAAATTAATTGGAAAATGTATTCAAATTGTGTATATACAGAATTACTTGGAAAATTGATTTAATAATGTATGATCAGATGGCTCGTAATATCAACGAGAAATTCTCGTTTAGAAATTTTAGTAGACAATAATTATATGAAGTCTAATAGCAATCAATAACGATGAATAAAAAATCAGTATTGATATATATTGCTCTATTTTATTTAATATACTAATGTCTTCAGGGCGATTTCTGGCGGGGGTGCAAAAGGAGCTGAAGCAGAGGGCGGCCAGCCGAAAAGGCGTTTGGATTTTTAGGGGTGGCTATTTCTTTTTTGCACCTGGGTGGCTATCAGTCCAGAAACGGCCCTGAATGTCTTAACTCAGGGGGAAAGCCGCAGGACTTTTAAACATAAAGACGAAAAGACTATATTGATTGTAAATAATCGAAGTGGACTACAAATGAATAGATTCAGGATCGAATTTAGACTTGATGATTCTCTAACAGAAGTTTTTGGGACATGAGTGCAGATATTTTATAAAAGTCACATATTATATGATATCCAAATTTGTTTTGGAAACTTCCAAGAAGGCAAGGTTTTAAAATATATCTTTTGTAGCTTTTTGGTAAATCTTACATTCTTCATATATATCCAAAATGTATCACAAGCTCCTAAAATCAATTTATTCTCACTGCAATTTCAGTACAAATTGTTTTAAACAAAATATTTTGTAGTATCCAAATTGGTATCACCAATGTACAGAATATATGTACCACAAATAAATTAATTATAAAATAAAGAAATACAAACCAAACAATTCCCGTTGCCCCAATGAAATCGTCGTCTAACAAAAAGATTTGATATGTAACAACTTTGTTCCAAATTTAAATAAACATTTGTTCAAAATTTAAACTATTGTATTTAGTCTTCCTAATATTTAGTATCATTGAGTGGTGTTTCTAATTTTAATAGTAAATAGTATAACTAAGATTTTTACTTCAATATGCTTCAATAACTTTATTTTTCTCTCAGTATGCTTGTACAAAATGGAGCCACTAATTTGGATTTATAAGAATCATTTAAAGAATTATTTACCATGAATTAAAAATTTTATTAAAAATACATCTAGTTTATTTCAATATTAAGAGTAGCGGTGTTGTTGCAAAATTAAATGCAGCTTGAAGATTTCCAACTGTTTCCAATTGAATTTAGCAACTAGCAAGTCTATCAAGATCCAACATGGATCCAACTCGATGCAAATTCGTTTGTCGCCTTGTATGTAACGCTTCTATCTAGCGTTCATTTAATTTTCAGTGAATTGTGGCAATGAAAATCATATTAGCTAAGAAATTACCATAAACTTTGATAATTGTGTTGTACCTTTTGTTTTTTAATAGTTCTTAAGTGAAGAAACAAACATGTATTTCGATCAAAGCGGTGTAAGTATAGAGTTTTTTAACCAAAGAAATTCCCTTCTACATTTACCTTCAAAATATTCCCTTCAACAATTTTTTATTAGGAATGTTTTTTTATGAGTAAAACTATAATGTTTTATTGTTTCAGCTTGCCATGGTTGGTGGTGGTGACGCTGACCTGGCATTAGCAGGATTGAACAACGAATATATACATTTACAATGCATTTTAGCCGATGGTGGAGATCGATTTGGTGTTTGTGCAGTGGCTTTCGATCAAAACGAAGAATTGATATGGATGGGAAATCAAGGAGTAATTCTATTATTAATATTTAATATTGTTTGTTATTAATTGTATGTATTTCAGGGACATGTTACCAGTTATTTCACTGGACATTTACAAAAGTATACTTCCTTTCAAGTGCATCCTAATCAAGATGTACGACAAATTCTTACATTAGACGAGGGTATTTTGGTTTTAACTGCCAGTAGTTTACGATACCAACTTAGAAGGGGCATACCAATTTTTACTCATAAGTAAGTGTGGCATTTGTTTTTGTAAATATTTTTATATGATTCATTTGTTTTTATAGTTCAGAGAATATGACTGAAATGCAGTGTATGCTTCAACTTTCTCCATCAAGGCTTTTAATCGCAGGTCATCGAGAGAGACTATTAGACTACAATATGAACATTTGTAAAGAAACGAATGTGGTAAGGAAAAGTTGCTTCTAGACTGGCTTACGCTACTTTTCAAATTGTTTCCAATTTATATTACAACATTCTACTTAATTAAATATCACTAATTTTTCTGTAGATTGATGTTGGAGAAACAGGTTGTGTTATGCTGCGAGCTCACAGTCGTTTTGTATGTTGTGGAAGTTCACTAGGACGAATTGATCTCCGTGATCCAAACTCATTAAGGGTAGAACACAGTTTGGAAACCCACACGGGCAATTTGAGTGATTTTGATGTACAAGGGAATTTACTAATTACATGCGGATTTAGTAATCGGTATGTAAATTATTAATAATAATAAAATTCTATTATAATTGTTTGTTGTTTATATAGCCAAGGCATTCTAAATGTTGATCGCTTCTTACGCGTTTATGATTTGCGTATGATGCGTACTGTTAGTCCAATTCAAACAGTTTTGGATCCTTTATATCTTCGTTTTTTGCCATCGGGATCTTCAAGAGTCGCTGTTGTATCAGCTTGTGGTCAAATGCAACTTTTAGATGCAGTTGCCTTTTCTGAACCCAGATTATGTTTGATACAAATGGAATCACCAGGTAATTCAGTTGTCTACTGTTCTATTTTCAAATGTTTGTAATTTTTTTTTCTATTAAAGGTGGGATGTGTTTAGCATTCGATATTTCTTCAACAAGTCAAGCCATTGCTTGTGGTGATAGCCAAGGATCAGTGCATTTATTCGCATCTAGAACAGATCCAATTTTTAATAACTATTCTCGGTTAGCAGAACATGCTGATACAATTGCACCACTTACTGGAATTTCTATTAATGATTATGAAACGCCATTTTCCGTTATACCACTGCCTTTAGTGAACAATGATTTGCCTCTAGCCTCGGATTGGCCCGCAAATTTGATGAAAAATTGTTATCGGTAAGTTAAAAATAAATTTCTTTCTGTTTCATTAAATTAGAAAATAGAAAATGTGTTCTATGGAAATTTTGTATGAAATTCTAAAATTGAGCCAAAAAACATTTTTATAGACGAAGTCCTGCAATTGATCCCGAGATTTTCCGAACAATGAAAATGCAAGGTCCTATTGGTTATGCACCCAACACAAAAGCTGCAAGGCGCAATCAAGTGAGATATAAACATTCATTACGTACTGTATGTTTCTATTAGTATCACCATCAAAGCATGCATATATCATGCATCATAATAATAATTTAGTAGAATCACTTTATTTATTTCACAAATTCATGCATTTTAGCTTTATTTTGACTTTAAATTGGAATGTATATATTATTTTTTAGTTAGTTGTAGAATATTGCATTTAGGTAGACAATAAATTTGATTTGACTGAAACATTGACTTGACTTTGACTTGTTTCTTTGTACATAAAACAAACGTTTCACATATTATGTTTGTTCCAACAAGCTGTCAAACTGATTTCAAACGGTTTGAAACTGTCATACGCAAGCGCAGTTTGATTTTTTGAAGGCTTTTTTCAAACTGCGCATGCGTTTGACAGTTTCAAATCAATTTGAAAGCTTGTAGGAACAAAACTAATGACACTAAAATTCACATCATTCATTTGACATGTGAATTCAATTGAATTTTTACACGTTTTGTTTTTAATCAATAGGTAATGTATAATCTGGAATCTTCCAACGGAACTATGTCCAAACAAAAAATGTTTGCTGAGAGAAATCATTCAAAGCAAGTGGCAAACGACGATGGATCAAATTCTTTTGTGGCAATTCCGAAACGTTATCGCAAAGTTGATTTGAAATACAACAAGCTTGGCGTTGAAGATTTTCAATTTGATTTGTATAATAAAACGGGGCTTACTGGTTTGGAAGCTATGTTACCAAATGCTTACTGCAATGCAATGATTCAGGTATGATGTTTCAATCTCTGTAGGAATAATTTAATCATTTTGACACTTTTTTGTTTACTTTGCCGTGGTACGACAACAACAAAAAATGCTCGCTTCCTATTGGTTGAAAATTTCGCGCCTGTCACGCTTATGACGCCACCATGAAAACGATCCTTTACATAAAAATATTTTCCAGTTTTTTATTGTTGTAATTATCTATCTTTACATTTTGTTTCTATTAGTTACATTTTCGTTTACTCTATATATGTGTTCTATCTTTTGTTTTTATATGTTGCTGTAATTTTTCTCTATAAATTTTCTTATTTTACTAATGTAAACGAAACTTCCATTTGCATGCATTTGGCAACCATTTTGAAACATCAAAGTAAAGTTTGAATTAAATAGAAACCTAGAAAATTTAGTCCACTATCAGACTATCAGAAATTTTTTAATATCTTAAATAATTTGACTAACTTCAGTAATTTTATCTTAACTAAGATTATATACGAATACTAATAATCTTTCTATACAGGTTTTATACTATTTGGAACCCTTACGAGCTACATTACTTTCACACATTTGTCACAAGGAGTTTTGTCTTTCTTGCGAATTGGGTTTCCTTTTCCACATGTTATCAAACGCGCAAATCACACCGTGTCAACCTGGAAATTTCCTACGAGCCTTTCGCACTGTACCTGAAGCATCTGCATTAGGTTTGATTCTTAGCGATCTTCATCCTGAAGCGAAATCAAAAATAGATTTGGGTGCATTGATACAAAGCTGGAATCGCTTTATTTTGCACCAGATGCATGTCGAAATTCTCGAGACACGCAAAAAGAAAGATGAAGGCAAAGTGACTAGGAAACCTTTTGTTTATAAAGAGACTGATTTTCCCACAATTTTAAGTGGACATAGTGCAGAACGCAAACGCTCAAGTACACAACACGACGTTAATCTTACTAAATTGGAAGAAGAGAAGAAAGAAGAAGTAACTGAAGTTAGTCAGTTGTTTGGGATGAAACAGCTTCATATAAATTCGTGTTTGAAGTGCAAGCATGAAGTAAGTGTCTGTTGTTACATTTATTTGAAAATTTTAATCCATGAAAATTGTTTAACTTTAAACAGGTCCGAAAAGAATCAATTTTGTTGGCTTGCAATTTGATTTATCCTACTAGTGAACCTGACAAAGATGAATGGTCATTCTGCGATATATTAAAACGCAGTTTAAACCCGGAACAAATCACACCTGCTTGGTGTGATTATTGCATCAAGTTCTCGCCTACATCGCAAAGTAGGAAATTGCAATCTTTGCCGAAATTATTGTCAATTAATACAAGTTTGCATAATCCTACTCATAAATCCTTCTGGCAAAGTCAAATGGATAAAATTGTTGCTAAGGTAAGATTTATATTTTGTTATAGGTATTACAATACTAACAAAATTTTATATTAAGGCTTCCCCTAGTGTGGAACCATCACGATCAGCAACTCCAAATTCAATGTGTTCCACAAAACCATGTCGATATGGCGACAATTGCTCACGACCAGGCTGTCGTTTTCGACACAGCTTTGATACTATACAAACTCATGTTCCTCATGTGAATCCCTATTGTAGCAATAATTGGTTACCACATCGTATTTTAATGGGTATTAAGGACAACGATCTCCAAATTCTGAAAGCCACCGACCCTATTATTCAACAAGGTGCCAAATCTCATCTAGTCGAGTTCATGCTTACTGCTGTTGTATGCTACATTACTGAGCCTGGACCTATTGAGAAAAAGAATCTTGTGGCTTTAATTAAAGTACCACCTTCTTATCAGCATGACAAGAAGGAAGATATGTGGTATTTGTTTAATGATTTTAGCATTTCTCAAGTTCCTGCTCAGGAAGCTACTTGGTTTAGTTTGGATTGGAAAACTCCGTGTGTCTTATATTATTCTACAGATGGTGTTTTTAATGCTCATACTCCTGTAAAGCAGAGTCTTAATCAGGTAAATTTTTGGTTTATACCTTTTTATCCGTTCTGACTTGTTATCAAACAATTTATTGTAACAACGCTTGAATAATTTGTTCACAATTTGTAACTTTGTGCTTTATCGGCATCGGCCGTTAAAGGTTTGATTTTTTTCGGCTTCAACAATTATTATTATTAACACAAAACTTTAATGAGATTATTATACACATAAAACGTTTTTCTGGAAATTACTCGATCCATTGGTGAAAACCAAATTGGTGAAAATCGCTATATTGGGGACATTCTATAATAATTCAAAGTATACACATACCAATTATTAAATAAAGCTGTAACTTTTATTTACAGGATGTTTTCACTCAAGTAAGTACCATTACTCGTGCAGCAAGTGGATCGGTTGGTTTTACTCCCTTAGAAGACCATGAGTATCCTAAACGTGGCGAACTAATTGCTATGGATGCGGAATTTGTTACCTTAAATCAAGAAGAAGCTGAGTTACGTAGTGATGGTAAAATGTCGACTATTAAACCATCACAAATGTCTGTTGCTCGTATAACTTGTATTCGAGGGTAAGTTAAAGATACTAATAATAAAATTGCAAAATTTATCTTTGTTGTATTGCGTAGACAAGGGCCATTAGAAGGGACTCCTTTCATTGATGATTATATATCAACTCAGGAACAAGTGGTTGACTATTTAACCAAATTTTCTGGTATTAAACCAGGTGATTTGGACGCCAACTTTAGCTCTAAGCATTTGACAACTTTGAAGTCAACATATATTAAACTGCGATATCTACAAGATAGTGGAGTGATTTTTGTTGGACATGGATTGAAAAATGACTTTAGGTATGTCATTGAAGTATAATATGAAATATTTTTGATTTTATTCTATGTAAATCTTTATAGGGTTATCAACTTGGTTGTACCTCCAGAGCAAGTTGTTGATACCGTACTTTTATTCCACTTGCCACATCATCGTATGGTATCTTTACGTTTTCTAGCTTGGCACTTTTTGGGTAAATATATTTTCACTACTTATTTTTATTAATCAGAAATATTAAGTTGGCTATTGTATTTAATTCGGTACAGGATTGAAAATTCAATCGGAGACTCATGACTCTATTGAGGACGCCCGTGCCGCATTACAACTCTATCGGTGTTATAAACGTCTAGAAGCTGACAACAAAGTTGGAGATGCCCTATCCGAACTCTATGAGCTCGGCAAAAATCTCAACTGGAAGGTTCCAGAGGACTAAAGCGTCTATTTATTTATTATATTTTATGTGTTTATTGTATTCTTTGTAAAATTTTAAAAGTATCTAGTATGATATTGTCTTTTTTAATTAGTATATGTAGCATATCTCAATGACGAGGCCTAAGTTCACAACTTTCAATACTTTCGTTCTTAAGAATATTATTATACTGTGATAAAAGGCATTTTAAACTCGTAAGCTTTTTTGCTACATTTGAGAATTAGTAATAAGGAAAGACATATTTTTCTATAAAGTTAGTTCGTTTGACTTGTTCACATATTTTAATTTTTATTAAACTTTGCTGTTACTGACGTTTTATAAGATTGAATATTTTACAAATTAAAATGCATATTTTAAAAAACTTTGTTTTCCTTTTATACCTAAAGTTATAATCATTGAATCTTTGTATGGCAGTCTAAAAATTCCTTTTGAACTTCCTCATGTTCGAAAAAGTTTAGGTAAAAGTTGCTGTTTTAGGTAAAAGTTACGAAAAAATTATTGATACTTACAGATCTGCTGCACGTTCACTTGTTTTATTATATTTTCACTTTCATAAAAAAAATAGGAGACCATGGAAAAATTACTGATATGCGTCAAAAATAACGTCAAAAATCATTTTCATAAATCCTTTCGACGCGTTAACATCGCTCCAAATTCTATGAAATCAAAATTCCAAATCAAAACATATAAATTACTGTTATTAACATATACTAACTAGTATTTTGTTAAGTATACACAAATTTATTCCTTTGAGCTAGGCGGAATTAGTAATTGAATCTAAACTGAGCGTACTAACCTATAGTTCTATTACAGTTAAGTGTTTATAACAAAAATGGTTTGGTATGAGCCGCAAAACCCAAAAAGTTGTGACCAATGCACCCAGTACAATGGATCGAAGAAATGTCGTCGAGTCCAAACATCATTTCGCTGTAACAACTTGGGACCACTTCCAAACCAACCCATCCGAGAAGATTCTGTGATGTATCTACGAAAACCAAAAGCGAAGAAAAGTATACGATGGACTAAGAGCGAATCTCATATATCCTCCGTGTCAAATTGTAAGTATCTCCGGAGACATCGTTCTCAGGAAAAGATTGCATTAACCGTAGCTCATCGGTCCCTCTTGTGTCTTCGTGATGATATCACTACAATAGCAACTCCATCTGGTATGACACACGATGATTGGTTGGGCCATACGCCTCCAGGAACGGTATGTAATTTGTAACAGGATATGACAAAATAAAATCTAAATATATGCAATATAATGTAAGGTTCCATTGAAACGCTGCAAACGCAGACCTCCAAGACCCAAGTCAGCAATACCAACCACATCAACTATAACTCCAATACAGCACTTTCCAACAAATCAATATAATGGAATTCCGCGCCAGCATATGGACATGGGATCATTCTATCCAACAACACATCAGCAATTTAACATGGAACCATTTCGTCCAGGTTCACCTCAACTTTATGGAAACTTTATTCCAAATGCACAACAATTTAGTAATGAAACCCATTTTCCAACATACCACCAACCGTTTGGAATGGAAGCACCTTTTCAAGCTTATAATCAGCAATTTGGACTGGGAGCACACCTCTCAAATCAACCTCAACAATTTGGATGGGAAGGACACATGCCATTTGGAATAGAAACACATATGCCTAGTCAACCACTGCAGTTTCAAGCAGAAGCACCTATTCCAACTCAGCCTTTTCCAACCCAACTACATCCCTTTGGTTTAGATGCACCTCTACCAACTCAGCCACCACCATTTACGAAAGCAGCTGTTCCAAATCAATCTCCACAATTCAGAAGAGAAACAGCTTCTCCAAACCAACCTCAGCAATGTAGAAGGGAAAAAGCTCATCCCAATCTACCCCATCAATTCAGAAGGGAAACTCCACAACTAAACCAACCTCAGCAATGCCATAGACAAGCACATATGCCAAATCAAGCAGATCATGGTCGAATGAATTCTCCACCTCGTCATTGTCGAAGAGAGAGACGATCTCCAAATAGACAACAACAATATAGAATGAAATCAGGGATTCCAAGCCCAGTGCAACAATTTGAATTTGGACCAAGCATTCCACCAACTACACCAACTCCACCAGAGGATCCCTTTCCGTTTCATGCAAATCATTATAATTTCTATAATTCCAATACAGGGTCTTATAACAATGTGCCCTATCCATCTAACATGTACTATGGATATCCCACTTATTTCGGCAATAATTTACAATCATTTTATCCCAGTGTTTCAAGTCCAGGTAATGATTGGAATTATAATTATCAAAATTACTATCCAACTCAGAATTATCAGTGATCTAAATATATTTCCATTCTTATTTTTAAATTTTGTATAAAAATTTATAAAATCCATAGTTGAAATCATTATTTTATTGTTATATTTAATTTCTACAATGCTTTATAAACACTTAAACTAATTTCTTATCTTATTCTATTGTCTTATTATAAAATTGAACATCCTGATATTTTAGCAGGATGTGGTAACATTCAGTAAAATTCATTACGCATTAAAATCTAATTTCCGTGCAAAATTAATTTAAAGTTTATTTAAACGCATTTTCTAGTTTTCATTTCTTAACCGAGAACATGAGTGATTCAGTATTTGGCAGTTAAATGGTTTCTAATTTCCAAACAAAATATCCATTAAATGCAATGTACAAAAATAAATAATGCGATTATGCAAATTGATGGCATATTATCTAGTTGTGTTCTCCACTCATTGGGTCTGTATATTTAGATAGATTTTCTAATAGGTAGATATATTCATTCAGAATACGAAATTTGGCACTATGCTGTTCCTAATTCATTTGTTTCATTCGACGCACTTGCAATTTGTTGACATGATTTAAATGGGATTGCAACGACACACACAACACGATGGAAATAGGAACCAATCCATAAAGATACCTTTGCAATCGTTATCTGGATCATATGCAAGGAGGCGATGCCATTTGTATTTTTGTTCGCATCCGCAATCACCTGAGCAGCGATTTGTTCTTCCTTTGCTAAAATTTTATATTATATTATTATACTGGCGTAAGAATTTTAGAAAATTGAGATATTGGGCCTTAGCCAAAGAAATATAATTATGATTTACTTACGCACAAACTTCTTGATGTATAGCTTGTTCAAAATGTTGCGTGTTTACAACTGCACGAATTTTGCCCGCTGAATTTGATGCCCAATATGGTGTTACAATTTCAACTTTGCTTTCGCAAGCATCAATCCTGAAAATAGAAACAAAATGAAGCTAATGAACGAATAAGTTAATTAAATAAATCCTGACCTTCCAGTATCCGATGTATTATTACGATTGTTTTGTCGCGGTGGTCGCGTATTACCAAAAAATGCCTGTGCTCCAGGAATCGTATGAATGTCAGGCACTCCAGGAGGATTTGTAACTTGTCGTTTACTTTTTCGTCTTGAATTTGGTCCATAATCTGATGGACCACTTGAACCAGGGTTATAATCTGGTGGTTCCATTGTAAACTCACCATACATTCTTTTCATTAGAGCTTTATTTTCATCTATGAAAGATTCTATTCGATCTCTACAAAAAAAAAACATTCAATGGAAATAAATTATGAATTTATTAGATTAGATCATAAACTTACAAAGGATATGAATTGCCCGCTGTGGGACAAAACAATTGTTGATATCTTTTTATGCATGGCACTCCACGAATATATTCTCCGCGCAGTTCAAGACCCAGCGCCACTGATAACGCTGTCCAAAGAATCTGCAAGAACAAAGTCAATTGTAAAATAAACATGTTTAATAATTTGCAAAATTTGTATTAGTTTGCAGTACGACTAATCAACTAGATTTAATGCAAAACAATTGTGTTTTAGGTTTAAATATAAAATTGTGGCATCTTGGTTGAAGATTTATAAATAGCACGGCGATTGGAAAACCGCATCGGAGGTTCGTGATATTTGATGATGTCCGTTTACCAATGAATTAACATGTTTCAGAAGCAAGGTTTGGTAGCAATAAATTGCATTTGTTTGTTAATGTATTGAAATAAAATAAGATTATCGGTGAATAATCATTTCGGAATTCCCTTTTCTGACTATATCAAATATGGTTGATTCCGGATGAGAAAGCTGTTCTAGGATGTTCATACAGGAAGCAACAATTATTTTATTTCCAAAATGAGACAATAACGCGGATCTTGTGTATTTCCAAATGAATAGAAATGGGAAAAAATCCGACCCTTTTTTAAACTTCCCAAATCAAAAATCAAATAGTTTTTTTTCAATTGAAATAAAACCTTGAGTTTTACTAGAACCAAAGTACAAATAGATGGATTATTTAAACGAAGATTTATTTGTTGGCGTTTAGCGTAGGTACTGCCGACGCCTTAAAAGAACTATGCGGAAATACTTAGTCGATTCGTGTATTTGTTATTATTTTAATGCGAATGAACAAATTTATTGACATAATAGTTTAATTAGAAAAAAATCTGTTTCAAATGGCATGATGAATTATGTCCTCAAAACGTATCGAATGAAATAAATTTATGAGAATAAAAACCTTCATCGCCAAACCAAGTGCTTCGTAGAAATCAATCTTGGCTTCATATCTTTAGTCAAAGTCAAGTTAAGCTCGCTATTTATTAGTCACAGTAAGTAATTTAGCAAATATCGTGGAAGTTCAGAAACAATTAATTCAAGTTATTAGCATTTTTAACATCTAGGACATGTGAATATAATTTGCAGACATAAATCATATAAATTTTGGTTCGAGAATTGTATTAGCAGTCAGTCATCTATCTATTTATCTCATCAAAATCAAAACAACAATAATGCAAAGCAGTTAGTAGCTACTGGCTTAACTCTTAACTTTAGTTAGTCCTTGACGCACCCTTAAGTCCGGGTACAATTTCCGGAAAACAAATGAATGTTCGGGCGCGGTATCAGACGACCAACATCTTTCAAAGCTCATGTTAAGTTTTACTTTGTCGGCGACACTACGACGACAATAATAGAAGAGGTAATAATTGGAAAGTGTTACGTTATATTTTTGATATATTATACACGGAAATATTGCATAAATTCAACGATAATATTTAAGGTATTGACATTTTCAACTTTTGATAGTTTTAAATAGTAAGGTCATAAATAAAACTGGCAAGTTTTGATTTAATTTATTTTAGTTTTTATCAGTTATTTTATCTAAATTGTTTTGTTGTTGTGAAAAAGATATGTCGATTAATTGATAGATTTGTTAGTTAAATTTAAATAAAATATATAAATTATTTTTTTAATATCGAGTGTTTATTTTTGAATGGAATCCACGTGATCACTTTTTCATGTGCGCGACAACACATTTAAGGTGATGAGGATGACATCTTCAGAATTGATATGAAGTGACAGTTACAATGGCACAATTTCAGATTATGAAATGTTATTGACTTATATAAAATATAAAATGTAGAATATAATAATATTGTTTTTGGTCACGTTGCTTCCATTCCATAATGAATACGTTGTGTTATTGTCATCAAATCAAATTTGTTCTGTCATATAGATAAATATCTAGAAATAAATTCAGCGAAATTGGAAATTTTGGGTGGGAAGACTATATACTTTGGCGTGAAAAGATCCAAATTTGATAAATATAATATTAAAATTCCGCAGTTAAATTAATTAATTACTAAAAATTTAAAATTTCAATGCCCAATTTTAAAATAATTGCATGCAAAATCCTTATTAAAAAACTAGGACTTAATTTAATAAATATTATGCATAAATAAATAACAAAACTTAAAAGTAAATACGAACCAATAAACTAGATAGAATACCATATGATTTAAAATAAATCATCATACGACATTATGTACAAAAACAAGTAATTAATAACAGTTGCATTCGCGACATTTACCTACACATTGAATTAATTACAGTAACGTTATTAGATTTATCACAATATCATATATCACATAGTAATTACATATTATTAATTCCAATCTATCGTAATTCACATGATATATCAGTTCACAAGCAAGTAGTTAGTATGAAGCGTTTGTAAACAACACAAAACCAAACTATAGGAAGAATGTGAAATTCGTCAGTGAAATCAGAAAGAAAACCTATGCGATCTGATGCGCATTCGAAACTAAGTTTGCTAATTTATGTAGCGAATCTCAACATAAAACGCGCCTAAATAAACAACATCAATACAAGTCAAAGTATAAAGGATAAAAGATACAGGATAAAAGATGATTTCTAGTGTGACTTCTAATGTTGCCTTCATTCAAGCATTCGTCATGAATCTTTTTTTTATTAAAATATACTGGATATGACATAACTCCTTAGAATAAATAATCTATTCATATTCATAGGTAATATCTGCATCTCTCCATATAACTTATACATAAGAAAATTAATATCAAACTATAGCTGCCGGTTATATCATAAATGTAGATATAATATATCCAATGGTAGAAGTATAAGTAAATAAGTAACATCCGAGTTAAGAAGCTTTGCTTAGCACAGTCGTCGTCGTCCATCGCGAAGGTCGCACTCAAATTGTAAATGTACATTTGGTTTGGTTTATACACACGAATAAAATTATTACAAACTGAGAGAGAGACTTTAAAGGTATCTTTCTCGAAAAAGAAAACGAAAACGAAACGTTTTCTGATATGTTGTGGCATTTTGTTTACTTTTCTGTTTCCAACTGTACTGAACGACTTTTACAATAATTCCTAATTGATTAATAAATTTATTGAAATCGAATGAATGTCTGTAAGAAATCGAAAGTGGACGCATAAATAATAACAACTCGAATTGAGTAGGATACATATATTCTTATTATTATTACTAAATGTTGCTGAAATACTTACAACTCCTCTCAGAATAATGTAATGTAATTGTTACGCTCCAAGCTCTATCTAACATCACATCAAACCCAATGTGAACTTGGAAAATCTGAATGAGTCATGATCGAAATTTATATACGTTCAAGACCTCTTACTCACTATTGTTACAAGTTACAAAGAGTGCAATTTTTGTCAAAAGGTGAACAACAGTTTCATGATTACAAGATATAAAAGAGAGTGACCTTTTAGGATCACCAGATAAACGCGGTTTTTTTTCAAATTTAATGAAACAGTAATGGCAATTATAATCGAAATCGATTCATTATAAGAATCGAATAAGTAACGAGTAAATTCAACGTGCATGTTCTGTAATCTGTCGACGGTCTGTGTCTACGAGACGAAGGTTACTCGCTCAACATTAAACCGAACCCGATTCAAAAAGGTGAAAGGACCTTCTAACAACACATTTTATTTTTGTATCACCTATAGCCATGTATGACTATCTATAGCAAATTCACTGCAAAAAAATGTTGCAAACTATTCCAGATACTGTTTTGTTTCAATACAATACAAACCACAAACTCATAAAGTTTCCTGTGGTATTTAATTATTGTGAGATTATCGTATTAGAAGATTGATTAATTTATTTAATTCACTTGCAAATTTGATCTTTACTAAATCATTCAACTTTCATTTCATTTATTTTCCAATTATTTTATTATGTAATGTATACTGTTAATATAACACATTAACGCTTTGCTATTATAATCATGATTGTTTGCTATGTACGCTAGCGCCACCATCGGCCATTTTGTATATGGCTAACTATGTACCAAATTTTTTTTTTTAATGTAGGAATTGTAAATAATTTCTTATGATTGAGTAATTGAAATATATCAATATTTATAGATATACACTTGAAGTTTGATTAGAAAATTAGGTCGTCAGTAATAACAATTCCCAAGCAAAGTGTTTCTCAACATTATCTTATTCTTCCCAGCCACATGACATTTGCATTTTCATTTAAACATTATCGCCACTATTATTAATACATCCATGCCAATTAGATATAGTGATTGTGATATTTTAATGTGGCATTAAAATAGATACATGTTAATAAAACAATATCAATTTACAATATATCATTAATCCGTTTTGCTTGAACGCTTGCTAACGATTTGACTTTGCTTTAGATTTACGCTTTGCAATTAGCAACAAAGTATAAACGAGAGTAAAACGTTTGATATTTTGCACAAATCGCATACTAAATGGGCATTTATTTCAATTAATTATTGGCGCAGCTAAGCGTGTGAAAAATTTTTAAAATCGTGAATACTACAAACAAATTCAATAATTAATTGTGAAACCGTTAATAGCATTGGCTTTTTAAATGGTTTATGTAAATCAATATGAAATGCAAAACCCTTAAATGGTTGTAATTAGATATATAATGAATAATTAAAATTGTAGTAAAGTTTATTATTTTCATCATGTTAGAGTTTTATTCATAATTAACATTAGCGTAACTAATCTCAATCTGGGACGGTGGGGCCGGATAATTTTAGTCATTTGGTAACATTTATTGTTTATTAAGGATTGCAAAAAAAAAATATTTAAAAAAATTGTTCGGTTAGATTCGGAAATACGTGTGCGAGCCCAAAATCTCTTAAAGATTGAAGAAAATTACAAAGTACGAAAATTATGAAACGCACAAAAAGGATGCAATATTTATAATGTTTTTTTTTCAGCCATGTAAATCTTAGCGTTACTTAAAATTTACTTCAAAACATTTCAAAAAACGTTACAATTTTATAGATTTTTTTAATTTTTGTGTTATTATTGGTTCAGCCCACTGACCTATATAAGATAAATGTATAGACAACCGAAAATTTGACGTATCCATAATTGATCATGGCAATTACTGTTGGTCGGCATCATATTCTGCTATACTGCGCATGATCAATTGTCGTGCCAATCAAACTTCTGACATTTCATAAAAAAATTAAAATTGAAAGTACTATTCAATTAAATTTAAATTTAGTGTATGAAAGCGAATAAAACTCGTTTGATTATGATAATTATGCTACGCCACTGATAATAATTAGTTACTATTGGAGTATAATTTAGTTAAAGCAATATGCCAATATAAATTTTCAATTAATTTGTTAATGTATGTTATTACACCTCATTGAAATTGCTTGTTCAGCAAGAGATTCAATCACTGAGAATCCCATAAAATGCCAAATTAGCAATTAACCATTGCAAATAGTCATAATTGTAATTAACATTAATCAATTACACCTATATCTAATGATCTCATAACACATTATGTACATCATTAAATTCTATTAACATTCTGTATCCACAATATTAATTATTAATCATAATAGTTATAAAAAGAAGAAAAAGATGAGATGGTTATAATTTGCAATGAAGTAAAAAAAAACAATGACCATATACTATAACAGAGGTAGTCAACAAGTAAATCACAAAAGTTTGTTGAGTTCAAACAATCGATCTTAACTAACAAAGGTTGGTCAGTCCTGTACTATAAGTTATCGTTATGAATGATATGTAGCAATAATGTTTTTATTAAACATTGCACGTTACAATTGTACTCGTACTTACATACTAAATAATAAAGTCATTGAATCATTATGAAATGAACGCCAACGGAATGAAAGACACATTACGAATTTTAAGTTTTGCAAAATTCATAATGGTAAAATGGTAATGTTCACAATAGAATTATGAAAATCTTAGCACACATTATACATTTGTACATGAGATGTTTGTTGATAGAGAGATGAGAGTCAAGAGAATAAGTTACCCTTGAGATTTATCGCAATAAAATTGAATTCAATGAAAGCAAATTATTCTAAAAATGCCACGAATTGAGAAAACGTGCTCTTAACAGACTTTGTTCTATATATGTAACTAAACTTTTGTTAATTAATATACATTTAATATTAATACCATAATTACACTTTTAAAAATGACTAATTGATACTGTTTGAAATCTCCTTCATTTTAATTGAATTATTCGCTTTCAATTTTATTACCAATTCCAACATTTTCTTATCATGCATTACTTTCAATTTTCATGGCACACATGCTTTAAATATTTCTCCGAAAAAGCAAAATAAAATTATGTATAACCAACTCACAGGAATTTGTACAAAAGATCCATTATTCAGTTGTGGATAAGAATACAAAGGAACAACTGGAACGCTTCCATTTTTCACGTAAATGGGCCCTTGAATAGGAGTAACAGAAGGTTGTGGTGGTTGATGTTGATGTCCACTATTATCAGCATGTCCGTTATCATCATAATAGTCGTAATCAATAACAGCATGCACTTGTGCTTTAGAACCACCACCACGAATTCGTGTATAGTGTGGTGTAGCGGGTGGTGTTTCTTCTGCCTCAAATGGCGTTTGCGGTCGTGGATAATTATAAGCTGCTGGTAATGGCGGCGGTTGGACATAAGTCGTTGCCGCGGGTGCTTGATACAAATTCGGCGACGTATAATTCAATAACGCCATCGCATTCCACTTTGCACTTTTAAACTGTTATCATACACTAAATTTGTTTGGAAGTCTTTTGTTAAATTTGCACTTAAATTTATGAAGTTCGCACTTTACTTGCTGAATTGTTATTTATTTGTTTTAATCAGCACTTACTTCATTAAGATTCGGACATATTTGAACTTTAATTTATTTATGTTCAGTAAATTATTAATTATAAATGTATGTTGATGAACTTTGATGAACTTCAGAACTTCACTTTTATTTGAATTGATTAAAAGTTTTGATAAACGTTTTTCCGTATTAAAATTTTGTTTGTTTTTTTTCACTTCGTATTATTTAAGACTAAAGTTATAATTGTTTTCCTCATTGTTTACTCGTTATTTTTTATTGTAAATATTTTTGAAATGTAATTGTGTATATTTGCAATATATAATTTAGTGTGTACTATACTGAACCACATACGTATGAATATTGCCGGCGATTTCTGGTGACGGTCCAGTTTTAATAGCGTTCGACCTTCGTGTGAGAAATGCAAAGAGAACGAAGTTCCGAAGCAATTGAACAGCAAACAACAAGACATAACAGAACAAGGAGCTTATAGAAGTATGGAACGCATATGAACATACAAGTAACATTAGAGATTGAACTATAAAACAAACGGTGCCGAAGACAACTGGAAACAACACCCACGATCACCAATACTTGGACTTACTGGAATACAATTACTGATTGATCAAGACTCATAAGAGTTTACTCGCAAGCACATTATGCATATTCCATTTGTCATGTCTTTTATCTATTGTTATTGTTGTTTATTTGTTTGTTGTTCATAATATGTCCATGTTCTTGTTAATTAAGAAATTCGCTACTCGATATGCATGAAAAAGTTTCACTTTCATGATTGAACTAAATACCTTTACCTTTAAATCAATAACAACAACAATTGATTTATTTAGTGAAACAACTTCAAAAGGAGAATTTTCCTTGAATCTTGTCATTTGCTTCAGTTCGCTTCGTATGGGAAACAATAAAACAAATCCGAATTAAAAGCTAAACATTGGAATGTGGCGAAAGAATGAGGAAGCGTCACAATGATATTTTTATAACAGCAAAAAAGATTCAATCGTATGCCATATCTGTTTTTGATCATCGATCGCTTTTTGTTGTGTTTGTCATGTCGTGAATGAATCAAGGTATCGACATTTCAGCTCGTCTCCAGCCAAAAAATAATTCACTTTCACTTATATCTAATTGCACTTCTCCTTGTACTAAATATTTTGATAATAAACTTTAATTAAACCTTTTTAACAGCGATGTTGCCAAAATCTTATTGCACAATTACATGGCATTTATTTTAGATGCGAACTTAATCACTAGAATGAGCACAATGCTTCTCATCAACAAAACTTTGTTTTTTAATTTACTTTGTCTTAAGATTTAAATTATGTTGCACTAAATTTTAATTTTTATACCATTGGAATATTTAATATTCAAATCAATTAAACACAAAATTTGAATTGTAGCACTGATTTGATATGAATCTGGTCAGTGTTACGTACGTGAAAAGTATAAAGATCATCATCAGTTGTTGATGCGAGATTGCTCTGTTTCGTTCGTTTTCACTTTCACTTTGGTTTGCGTGTGTCGAATTGAATTCGGTGATGTATTCAGGTAGCGGCCGCCGACAGCCACATGCAAATGATTGGCTTGCAGGTCTTCGCAGGATTGAGTTCTTCTCTTCACACCTGCATATACTGATACTTCTGTCGAAGTTGATGCTGCCTTCGACGACCACATATAGATTCTCATACTTCTAATGTGATGCGAGATGTAGCAAACTTAAGAGTTGCGTGATGCGAGGATCTCCTTCTTAGCACACTTTTTCAGATAATGCATGCAGCCTATGGCATAATCTTCATTAGTGGATCTTTGTAAATAAAGAAATTAGTTGCTATCATATGTAAACTGTAGTTATTTAAAAAAAACGAAGTTAAAAAGTGAAACTTTTTTTGGAAATTAAATAATGCCACACTTTTCGGCTATTAATTTGATTGAAAATACTAATTTCGCTCATCGTTTATGATATAGGTCTTTCTGGTTACTCTTTAGAGATTGGGAAGTGGAACTTCCGACGTTTCGTATGGGAAGTAAAACTTCAGAGTACAGGATTAGTACGAGAACTTTAGATATTTGCAGAAAAGCAAACTCATGCATTGCAATTTGGGCAACAGTCAATCAGTAATCTATATGGAGGGCGCCACTTGCAAGTTGGCATTTTTAGGGCGCAAAATCAAGAAAATAATAAATTTTCACACCAGCCTGTTGCTGTAAAATTTAGAGACAATTAAAAATATAACACATTCCACTTTAAATATATTCCAATTTTTAATTATCAGAAAATTAATTTAGTTTTAAAAACTATACAAAATTTTACATAAACAAAAACACGAAAAGTGTTCAATTTAACTTCACATCCCGAAACTGCAGCAAATCCTCAGTATTATATTTTTTAGCGGCCGCCTTGAGCTTTTCAAAGTGTCTTGTCTTTCTCTTCTTATGAATTTTCATCTTCGTCGCTTTCAGTACTCTATTCCTTTTTCCTCTGTCGGGCTTTTCTTGTAATGAGAACATGTACTCTAAGCCCATTTTCAATGCCCACAAAAGCACTTTGCCAGCATGATAAGTGAAGTTGCACATATTAAGCGGGGAAACGGTAATGTCTTCAGTATCCATTTTGAAAAATTGTATTAAAAATTTTGAACTATAAATATCAAAGGTTTAAAAAGTGAGAATTTTAAGGAATAATTTAGCCAAATGTGTTTAAAGCTGCTAGAATTTATCTAATGACATGTTATAAGATAACCTTAGAGACACATAACTTTGAAAATCAACACCATCTTGATATTTCTGTTGCAGGAGAAAAAAAAAACACAATAGTACTAAATACCCTAATGTTCCGACAAGCTGTCAAACTGATTTGTATTTGACATACGCACGCGCAGGTTGATTTTTTCGAAACTTTTTTCAAGTTGCGCATGCATCTTTAGGAACAAGCTAATATTTGCCCTATATCTTCAAAACTATCAACTGTAAAGATCCACTTAGATTGATACGATATTTTCTTCAATAATAATTGAACTTTCTACATAAAATAACTGTTTTATTTTATTTGTAACTGTTAAAACCTTCTTTTTAAAAAAAACTAACCAACTTGTGTCTGTCACATCATCTTGAACTTACCAAACCATAATTCCTCAACTTTTTCCAGAAACCAGTTGAACTCAACAGTGCAATGATTGATCTAAAATCCGAAAGCGATTAAAGCATTTCATCCGCATTTTTAGTTCATTGCGTATTGCTGTGTAATGAAGTGTTAAATGCGAAACGAGAATGAGCACGCGATACGGAAATCTTACAATGTAAATTGCGAATGAAGAAACTCAATCAGTGCAAACGCGAATAAAAGAAATTTTGGCTAGAAAGTGGAATACGTCTAGAAAAGTATTGTTTCATCATGTCAGCTTACAGAAAAAGCGAAAAAACGCTTCAGAATCAAGAACAAAAACGTCAACCGTTGTTCGAGTGCACTTTTTGCATTGCTCCGGTGGTGATTTCGTCGAGTCTTTTCGGTTTTGCGGTAGGATTTTTCCATCGGTGAGTTTTGATATAAAAGATAATTGCGCCATGCAAACAACATTCAGTTCTTCTACTTCTTCAGCATCTATTACTCTAAGAATGATTCGGTTCACCTTAGCTACGTTGCTTTGCCTACAGGTAGATTGAATTGTTTCAAGTGCTTTGCTTATCAGTAATTTTTAATTTTGTTTGACAGGCTACTAAATACCTGGCAGCTCAACAAAGTGATACTGCTCATAATCATGGAACTGCATTGGCTGATGATGCAGTGAGTGCAGAAACTGCATTTGCTAGTGCTGTTCAAGCTGGATCTAAATATTTCCAGTAAGTTTATTGTTTTAAGAAATTTCATCAAAATTATAAATATTATTAATGCATGAGAGTATTGTCAAAATTTCATATACAATTTTAATTTTGTTCACACCAAATCTTTCAAGTGCAGTCAAGTCAAGTTTATTGATAATTATTATTCTTAGTTGTACCAATAATGAACTATTTTATTATAAAAATGATAGGTTTCTTCCAACAAGCAGTCAAATTGATTTGAAATTGTAGTGAGCATACGCCGTTTGATTTTTGGAACAATTTTTTCAAACTGCGCTTGCGTGTGACAGTGTCCAATCAGTTTGACACCTTGTAAGAACAAAATTAATATATTGGTTCATATATGATCAGTTCCAAAAAAGTTCCAATATTTTGCTTCTATTTTTTATATTCAAAATTAAAAGCTGAGTTAATTACATATTAATTAATTATCTTTAAAAATATTTAGCGATTTGTACATGGCACAAGTATCCCCTGAAGAAGTGGAATTTGGCCATGTATGTGAATCCCCAGATGAATGGGAACAACGCTTCGAAAAAATAAATTTGCGAAATTTGAAACGACAAGGAAAGGTTTCCACTCCATTTTTATTTTATTTCTTGATTTAAGCGATATGAATGCAGTGTTTTGGTGTTTTGTTGACTATTCTTTAATTAATTTCCAAAGAGACTAATTTTCATTTGTTTCTCACTAACAGATATGCGCATGTTCCCGAGAAAGATCACTATGAAGCAGGGCATAAGCGAGGCAACGAACACCATTTCATTGAACGTCACGAAAAAGCACATCCGCATGAAGGCGAATTCAAAACTAAAGTAATTTTCTACTAATTAATTTTTAATGATCTTCTCTTTGGTTTAAAATCTTTATCTTCCACAATTTAAGATCATAGAAAGAAATCTGTACATTATTTTTTTCAATTAGGTAAGATGGGGTGATAAACATGGAGGATATGGCGAACATTATTGGGACTACAACCATGACGGTCATGGTGGAGATGGTGGCGGCGAAGAATCCCAACATGAACCCCAATACGCACAACCAGAAGCTGAGGTCGCTGCAACTTCAAACGGCCGTTACAAACGTGGACATTATGAAGATCCCGATGTGGAGTTTGTCGGCGAAGAAGGTCGCAAACGCGCGGCTTTGAGCGGTCCTCATGGTGGTAATTACAGAAGACATCCGCGTAATGAAAGAATTCGACGACAATTTGGTGATGACTATAACTAAATTAATCTAGAACTTTGCTCTTAACTATTTTCTAAATCCTTTTGTTTCCTTGATTTTCTTACTCTTGTCTTTTGACTTTAAGAGAAGTTTATTCAATATTGTTATTTAGTTCTAGATACTTTTTATTATTGACAACTTAATAAATTTTTTAATTTTAAAAAGATTGTTTTACTTTTCTATTTTATTGCGTATGAAAATTACTTAAAAAGTAATGCCGTCATGCTGGATTTGTGTTCCAATTCAGCGCCATCTACAATGCATATTAATTTCAACTCATCTAATATAAAATCAATAATAATATCATGATTAATTTAAAATAATTATTTTAATTATGTATTTATTTTAATTGCTCAAATATATTATCATAGGCAACCAGTTAAATCTTACTTCTCAATTCATTATGAATTTGTAAGTAAATGGATGTAAATCATTGAAATACAAAGATGCAGTATAAAAATTTTTATCCGAATTGTAAATTTTTTTCATTTTACATTTTTAACCAGGCTATGTTTAAATTTACATTAGTTTAAGGGCGGGCCGGTAGCTAGTAAGATGTGGGAACTCAACTAGTCGAGAGTCGAGACCAAACCCGGTGCATCGACAACCCCTGAAAAGATTCTGAAAAAACTCCCTTAACTTATTCCCAATTCAAAATTAAATATTTGATATTTATTCAGTTTAAAATCAAAACCACATACAATCAAATTACAATTTCCGTCAGTGTTCATAAGCCATTTCAAAAAAATTATTTCTTCTGATTAATAAATCCCATCTGCTTTTGCAAATGCTCACAGAAAGCTTTATCAGTATGCACAGTACTAACAATATCACAAATGAGTGCTTTTTGACATTTAATATCGCATCCCGTTTGCAAAGATGTAGGCCCATAACTATAAGCATTCCGATAATACTTATGTCGTAGTCTTTCATCTCGAACAAGTTGTTTGACCAAAGCATGCATACTACGTGGTGTAGCATCATCCACACCATATTCATGTCTGAAAGAATAAAGTTTATGCCAACGAGGACGATGCTTCCAGTGTTGATTAGCTTCCGTCAAATTTAGCATGTAGGTATCATAATCGTAAACGTCCTAGAAATTAACTACGTTACATACAGAATAAGCATACACCTACTGCTACTACTATTTAGATACATATCTATATAATGTTAAATTATGTATGACCTGAAAACTAATAGAGTCTTACCATCACCGTCGGATCGACGTGATAAATTTTGTAATTGGGATTGACATTGCTGTATGGGGTAATGGAACCTCCGTTGTAAGCAGCTGAAATTGGCTTATCGTCAAATGAATAATACACATTGAACACATCACTATGCGTGTGTCCATTGAAAATTCCATGAATGCAATTGTGGTATCTAAAATTGAAGTAAACTTATGACAAAAAGGAAGGTCGCAGGAAGCTTTACTTATTTGGATTTAGTTTTCGGCACCTTCGAATTATATGGCGCAGTTGTTCAGCCCATGAGCTCACCATATCTGCTCCAGCCATCACGTGGCTTAATATATGTACTGCTTCGTTGTTCATTTCGGCTTTATGTAGTTCATCTGCTAACCATTGTAACTGATCGTACGGATCCTTATCATCAAGTAACAACCAGCTACAAATTAAGGTAAGTAATCATTCTTCACTTATATAATACATCGTGTCCATTTTAGAAAGGACGAAAAAAGTAGTCACGTGGTTTCCATTCCAAAATAAACACCCTATATTAATTACTTACAAGTTATAACTATAACCAATGTTACTGTTGATTGCAATAATGCGGAATCCTTCTTTTGGACTAACTGAATAATATCCTCCTTTTCTGATTGTAATCAATGCTTCATCTGGAAGAAAATCTTTCCAGAATTCTGCTGTGGCATTAAATAACCATTGGATAGAAAATTTGCCATCATTTACATTTGGTGGTGGAAATCTATAAATTAATATTTTAACAAAAAAAATTTAGCCAAGAAAAGTTTAAAGTATTCCCTAATAAAACTTACAAATTACAAGGATGAATATCATGATTGCCCAAAACAGGAAACACTTTATATCCACTAAAATAATCTTTAAACAATCTCCAAAAGAAATACATATCCCTTAAAATTGAAACTTTTGTTGTGTCCCATAATTTATGACTTATAATGTCTCCAGTAAAATAAATATAATCAAATTGCTGAAACAAAACAACCAAAAGTGAATTTGCAAAATAATGTGCGACGCTTTGATTTAATAAAATTATAATACTACATTATTCCTGGAGATATGATCAAACGTATCTTCAATAAAGTAATCAGACACATCGCAATCCCTATAATCTGTCCAATATCCAGCTCGATCTTTAATATCCAAAGCTTCACCACTATTACTCATACAACAAAGATGTTCCAAACATTTAGCATTACTCCCTGGTTTATATGTTGGGTCAAAATGCACATCAGTTAGATGCAAAATTCGAAGAGGTGTCATTTCATCTGGCTTAAACGTCGATTTCTTCCCTGGTTTGGGCATTTGTGTTGATATTCTTATGGAATAATGACTTTTACGAACTTCCGAACATGCATATTGTTGGAATAAAATCGGACACACGGTTCTTATGTCTTCTGCATTATTAATTAAAAACAAAATTTGATCCTAGAAGAATTATAGAAAGGTAACAACTAAAACAATGACTTTTTCTTCGATTATCTACCGAGAAAACATTTACTAATCCATGACATTCACAATACGACATTAAATTTGCTGTTTGTAATACGGAACAAGCTGCACGAAGTAAAATATCCATGTAACTCCGATTGAATTTCAAATATGAACGTTTATCGTTAATTATTTCTGCTATGAGTGTACAAGCTGTGCAATGTAATCCATTATCCAACATGCTTTTTAAATCTATAACAAAATTCACAGACTTATTTATTTATTTATTAAACAAAGTTATATGAAGAAATTTGAAGTACCTAATAAACGAAAATCTTCTTGTAACATATCCCCAATCAATGATTTTAATTCCAAAGCAGCCTTCTCATAATAATCTGGTTTCAGTTGTAATCCATCACACATAAACAGGAAAAATCCTAATCCCAAACAAATATGAACAATTCGTACACGTAAATTCATCTCGATAACGATTTTTTATGATGAATTTATTATTTTATTGAGGTTTAAATAATTCTGACGTTGTTTCAAATTCCAAATCTTCTTGCATAGTTTTCATTTAAAATTGTTATCATGAGCAACATAAAACACTGGAAAATAACAGAGATAAAAAACACACTGAAACTTTATTGCAGTGTTTTTTGTAAATATTCTTTTTTGTATTGTTAATTACAATTTAGATTTTTTGAAAGTACGTGTGTACATAATACACAACATAATTTATTTGGTTCAATAAAATATCATTTGCGTATGCTCCAAATATTTAACGTGTAAGAATGGGAAAAAATAAGAAAATCTAGTAAATATATTTATGTTATCAAGCTACCCAAGCAAACATGTAAATTTTAACTTTTTTTTTTCAATGAACGTGCAATGAAAAATGTATCTGGAAACTGGAAATGTATAGATTATAAATAATATTAATTGTTGTATTCTGATATATAAAATTATAAAATATAAATGTTTAGAAGTTCAAATGATTCGAAATAGTCAATGATTTTTTCAATAACAATTGATGGCATCTTTGGTCACTTTGCTTTGAGTATACGTCCAATGAACAAGATGGCGGACGTCTACCATATGCTTCTGTTTTTAGTTTTATAAAAGTTTGGCCTGATAAACAAAAATATAAAAAAGCAGACTTTAATTCTCAACATTTTATACGATACAATTTTATTAATTCTTCTACAATGTATAATAGACATATATACTCACTACAATATATAAAACCAATTAAAATAGCAATAAATTATGCATGTATTATTCTAATGTAAATTTCTTAAATGTTTTCCGCATACTAAAACATACCAAATGTTTCTAGAAGTAAACCAAAATAAAACGCGTATATAAATAAACGCAAAGAAGTAGTTCAGAACATGCTAATTTCTTACAATCATGCTATATTTTCAGAAATAAAACCGTTGCGATTTGCATCTATAAGTTTTATTAGAAATGAACATAAAAATAGCATTTGAATGCGAAGGCGAAGTTATGCTGCTAGTTTCGTACAGAGTCTATTTTTGCCCACTGCTTCAAGTGTTATTTGGAACTTATATATTTCTCAGTATTAAAACCGAATCAACATCTTAAACGAAAATAAACGTTGTAATCGTAAAAAAGAATTTGCACAATTCGTGTGAAGCTTTTCAAATCCGAACTTGATCAGCAACTATTATTTCACACGAATTTTTAAACTTTTAACAAAGTGCACGAAGTTAAATACACAGTTTTAATTAAACACTACCAAATCTTTAATTTTGAGCGAAGCATTTCAATTAATTTGGGAGAATTTACGTGAAATATTGACAATTATAAGTAATTTAAATGATTTTAAGTTTTAAATTCCACCATTTATAATTAATCAAACGGTGAATACATTAATTAAAATATATAATTTATAAATTAATAAATGTTTGATTTTCAGATATACCAAAGCCAAAGTAGACTGCAAAAAGATTAAATTCGAAACCGGAAACCGTTACGTTCAGCCAGCTGGTAGTTTCAGTCCCTTCAAGTTTCTTGACCCTTTGTGCAATTCGAATTTTGCAACTGTACCTGACCTTGCACTAAAAGCAGAATATACGAAGATACCTGACTTGAAGAAGTGTCCGGTATGAAGATGCAAGCTCAATAGTACTGCTATCCTACATTTCCTAAGAAGAATTTGCAAATAAAATCAAAGTAAGTAATCATCTAAACATTCTAAACATATTAATAATGTATTCTTTTTTATATTCTATACATTTTTAAATTATCAATGAAATTTGTTATTTATTGATTATGCTTGGTATTTTAGGAGGAAAATACCAACCGCTGAATGTGCTTTTGGCATAATGCATTACATTCGAGAACAAATCAATGAATTCATGAAGAATTGTATTTTCGGGGTGATTATAGCTGCGATGATAGTACACTACCTACTGCAAAATCTGACGATGGATATGAGTTACGCCAAATTTGCAATATTTTAATACATAGCGTATTTTAAATTCATTTTATGATAATGAATTGTAAACACCAAAGTTTATTTGTAGCATGTATTAGATTTTATTTATTTATTTGCTGTGACCTACAAACATGTGCTAATTACTAATGATATTGTTACATATGTAACAATTTTTGTACCTGTGATGATAGTCCTAATTACAAAATGTGTGTTATCTTAATTGTACTTGTTTCTCATTGTTTAATTTGTGTTTGTATAATTTAACAGGTTGATTAAACATTTACATTATTATTTGTAATAGAAGGATATGTAAATTTTTTTTTATTAAATAAGAATTTTTCTTAATGGATTTAGTATTTTTTATTTAATATAATTACATTAAAATTTGTTATTTTTACAAATGGAAATTGGACAAATTTTGTATTTTATTAATTCCTAATGAAATAAATAATTATATTTGAAATTTTTAGTTTTAGAAAATCAATATAGTGAGTGAAAAAGAAGGAGAATTAATGAGTTTAATGCCAGCTGGTGTAACCTGAGTATTCTTCAAAATGGCTCAGCATTTTAGGAAATTTTTCTTCTTATAGATTAATGGTGAGTTTATTTATATCGTTTATATCAAAATGTAACTTTGTACTTATATTATATAAAATTATACTACTATTATAAAATTCTAGTAAATATAAAGAAAAAGCTAATATCTTTCATTGTAGGAAATGTAGCGTGGTTTCTTCAAATACCATAATAAATGTTGAACCAAAATATAGTTTCTTCAAAAAATGCCATAAACGAAACCCAAAACAAAAGAAATACTTCAAGAGGATATAGATTTATTAAAGATATACAACCTTTAGAAAATGTCGACAACAAAACTTGCAATGAAAAACAAATTTCCTTTAATGATTTGCTTGAAAATGAATCTAAGAAAGAATTCATTTCTACGACAATTTATAAATTAGATAATCACCCAGCTATTCCTGGTTTACATAAAGGAACTATCACTGAATTTGTTGGATATCCCGATGTTAATAAAACACAAGTATGGTAAATATCAAGATTTAATTTAAATTATTGGTTTATAAATTATGTAGATATATTGTGACATATCACATAACTAAATGTAAAAGAAATAATTTCAACATTCAATTTTCTAGCTATAAAATTCTTGTGAATCTCTTAATAAAAGATCCTACTGCATTTGTTTTATATCTAACTACAGCTGGTGCGTATTCATCTGAATCAATTGAAGAATTAATTCGACAGTATACTGAAGATTATTTACCTGTGCTAAAACGAATTTATGTGGTTGATATAACAACCCTTGATGATTTATTAATAATACTAACGAGTTTGAAACAAGATTTCTTAAAGAACAAAATGGTAAATATTGAAAATTACATTAGATTTGTTGTTAATTTTATTAATTTAGGATTCTAATTGTATCAGTTTATAGGTGCAATTATTAATTGTGGATCCAATATTTACGTATTTCAAAACAACTCAAAATATGAATAGTAGAATAAATCATACACATGTTGTGCAAGAGTTTGTTCGAAGCCTTAAAGAACTTGCAGTTTTATATCAGTTTCCTGTATGTTTCATTTTAATTTTTTGTTGGAATTATCTAATTTAATATTGTGTTTATATTTCAGTTGGTTTTTACTAACAGCCTTACAACAAAGAATGAAACTCAAATTAAGTGTTATTTAGGTGAACACTACACAGAATTTATTGACCTAAGAGTTTTACTTGGTAAAAATGGAGATTGTATAATTATTATACCACCAATTGGAAAAATTTAATTTTTGCAAACATTTAATGTAAAGAAAAAGTAATGTAAATTAATATTGTAATGCAATTCAAAAATTTCAATTTAATACAGAAATTTGAAGTTTTAATTAAATAGAATAAATGTTTATTTTAAAGAAATAATGCATGAAATTTTATTCCAAACTTGGTCAATTTATTACAATGTTTATGCATGTGATTGCTTTTATACAAAACAAAATTCAAAGTAGAAAAATAGGTAAAATATTGTAAATGTGGCTATAAAAGGGCTCGCATTGGTAAGAATTGGTTAGATTACGAAATTGTGCAACTTTGTAAAATTGATAACACTTTAGAAGCAATAGTTTCCTCTCGTTTTGGTTCCTCTTGACCATTTTGATTGGGTAATTCGTTCGTATCGCCATGTTGGCCAATTTCCGCCGAAGCCAATCTGGATCTGGGGGATTCTTCCGGTTGGCTTGCATTATCACCAGTATCCCCAACTTCATGTCCAATCACCTCGATAGTATGTCCTGAGTAACTGGATGTAGTGGTGGATGAAGAATTACCTTTTAATAATTCTTCTTCGACGTCTTCTGTAGAGGACAGAACGAGTGGTGTTGGTTCTACCTCTTCTTCTTCACTTGAGGACTCAATTTGTAGGTCGTCTTCTAAAATGATTCTTTCCATCTTGCGAGATTTTACGAGACAAAACCGTTAAAAGAAAAATTGTTTTGACTTTTCAAAATAGTAATTACACAGTGCTGCCAATATATATATGTATGACGTATTGTTACTAGTTATTTATGGAACTAATTTAGTTAGTTGTTTAATTTAAACGAAGCTATAAAGGGGGATTTTGATTATTAGCAGAACCGGGTTAACAATAAGGTCGTGGTCTTAGGGATACTACCGGTTTGGGACCTCCATAATTTCAAGAGCCAAAATTTCATGGATTTCAGATATGTACTTGGATATTTCTAGACGCGTTGTATTTGGGTCCCCCAAAAATATGGGCCTTAGGGCCCAGCACAACCAAAATATGGTGCTGATTATTAGTAACAAAAACAATTTCAATGCGTTCATTTTTTCTGATTGTATGTGGTTTTTATCATCATCATCCTTTTGCAGGTGCGGTGGTTTAGTTCCTCCACCGATTATCATTTTATCAAGTACACATAACTTCATTTGAAATGAATTGATCGATGTGTTTGTTCTCTATCAAAAGATTATATAAAGGAGCCCTTTAGTGCTGAAATGGATTAACTCTACAGAATGTAAATTGAACATTATCAGATTTCCCATGAGGCGCAAAAAGCGCGCGTTTCGGCACTCGCCAATTCTTAGTTTGCATTTGTTTGGGCCTTAAATCTGATGTAAATTGTAATTTTGAATTGGGCTTTTTGATTTTACAGGAATACTATCATTTATAACAAATTTTAAACCAAAAGTTCCTGTTCTGCAGTATTTTTTAAATACTTCTAATTTTGTTGATTTTTTACAATTGTTAGGTCATGAACAACTTCAATATTAATTTTAGCAAACATTATTTATGCATAAATACATTTTATTGGTACAAATGAATATGAATAGTAGCGATCTAGGTTTGAGTACACGGAGGTGGAAGGGCAAAGAAAATGGTAAAAGAGCGCCTTTTAGAAAATAAATTTAAAAACGTATCAGATTGGGGCTCAATTTGGGCTACTATCCTTTTCAAAAGTCTTGAGCCATCTCTTTAATAATTTATAAAATGAAAACTATCGATCGGAAAATTATCATTCAAAACGCAATTGAAAGAGAATTTAATTCTACATAACATGTTCCCATATGAAATTTTTTATTAAAATCATATTTATTCTGTTTGAAAATATATTCAAAAA